>PVKB01000833.1:393115-570387 GCA_004027205.1 Ctenodactylus gundi
CATGTGGCGGGACACAGGGGGATGGGTATGCACAGGGGGCCTCGGAGAGGGGGGTTGGGGGCTGGGAGGGCAGAGGAGCTGGAGTTGGGGGAGCGGAAGTGGGGGAGGAGAGCGGGAGCTGGAGTCGGTAAGGCAGGGGTGACAGCCTCCTAGCAGACCTTTCTGGAAGCTAGAAACCAAAACTATTCTGCGGCAGTGTTAGTCTGCCAGAAAACTACTCCCTCTGTGATGGCTACCACGTAGCCATGGCACTATGGCACCAGAAAACCGCTACCGCATGTCCCGCCTCTCTTTGGTGACTGCTGAAGTTGTTTCAGGAGCACCAGAGGCTCTGGGCAAAACCACCTCTGGACGCCTGGAATCCTAGGGTCACTCTGAGTTCCACCAAGCGCCAAAGTTCTGAGCCCCAGGGGAGCTCCCAGCCCTAGGACCACCAGAACCCTGCCTCGTCATAAAAGGCACAGGCGCACCATGAACCCTAAGATAATCTCAGCCAGCAGGGGGCCAGATACATCCGGAAACCGAGTAACCCCCTAGAGTTCCAGAGATTCCAGGAGCGGCAGAGCCGTTGGGAACCACGGAAACCCTCGAGGTCCTGAAACACCGCGAGATCTAAAATTGCCGCCAAGTCCCAGAGGCACCACAAGCCTGGGAGATGCCAAAAGCCCTAGGTTCACCTCAGTCATGGGGGCGCCACAAACCCGGGGTTCTCCTAAAATGGCTGCCTCACCGTAAGCTCTAGGCCCACATCAGCCTTGAGGGTGCTGCAAACCCTTCGTTCGCCTCGGCCGTGAGGAGGCCAAAAACTCTAGGGTCAGCTCAAATGGTGGGGACACCAAGAGCCCTAAGAGGCCCTGGAGTCCCGAGATCCAAGAGCCCTAGAATCACTCGCGAGTCTCACCGACACCACAAGACACGGAGAGCCGTAGGTTCACCTCAGTCGTGAGGAAACCACAAGCCCGAAAATACCGCAAGCCCTAGAATCCCGCCCCCCTCCCGAGTATGCCGAGGAAAACCTCAAATTTTAGGTACACCCTGAACCCCCATAAAGCCCTGGCCCCAGGGAAGCCATGACACCTAAAATCAACCCCCACACACACGAAGTACCAGAGGTTCTCGAGTCCGTACTGCCCAGGTTCCCACACTCCCACTGACCAAGCCAAGAAGACTCCACTGGTCCCCAGACGGCCGTTACCGGAGACCAGTGCTCCCACACGGCCATGGGCCACACCCAGGCAGACGGCCGCTCCATCCCGCCACCCCCAGGCGGCCTTCTAAGCCAGCACCTTGGAAAGTCTGTCAGCCTGAGCAAGTGCTAAAGGTCCGGCTAAGGGGAGGCCACTTACCCTGCTCCTCAGCCATGGTGAAGGTGGCGGGCCCCCAGGCTCCCGGACCCTGAAGCGCGGGCTTTCTCTGAGAACTGCGCTCACCAGCGACTGCTGGGGTTTAGGCGGGAGGAGGCGAAGCACGAGACTGATAAAGGGTTCTGCGCCTGTGCACAAGCGAGCGGACGATGCGCACCCCGCTATGGGGAACAGGGGCGTGGCCACTGGTGGCGCAGGCGCTCCCCACTTCCTGTCTACTTTTTGAAAACGGACTTTTTGAAAAAATATTTTTAAAATTGCAGACATATATGCGCACATACGAGCCAGTGCTCAACTGTATAATCCCACCAATAGCACATCATTTTTTTTTTTTGAGACAAGGTCTCGCACCATGCTGGTTCTGAACTCCAGGGGGAATGTGAGTGGGCGGGGGTGCGGGGGAGTAGGCAGGAAGCGCGGAGCGGGGGCGGGGGGGTGGGGGGAGGGGGAGAGGATTCTAGGACTCCGCGGCCATCCTCCTGCCTCAGGTTCCTGAGGCCTGGGATTACTGGCCTGTGCCCCCATGCCCAGCTTTTTAATCACATCACTTTAAAAGTCTATAATGCAGGAGAATGTAGTCCAGACTTTTAATATGTTTTTCAAGTTGTACAAATCATATCCACTGCTGAGCTCTGGAAACAGATTGGAAAGCAAAGGAACGTTTGAAATACGCCCCTAATAACACGAGTCCCTCCATGTCACCCCCTTCTTAGTTACACTGACATTTTCTAAACACCTCTGGTTCATTTTCTTCCTCCATGAATAACACCAGCTACGATTTACCAAGGTCTCACCACAAGCCACTGAAGGTGCCTGAATTCTGCTAGTCCTCAATACTGTAAGAGGCTGGTGTCAATGTCCCATTTTAAAGATGAGAAAACTGAGGTTGGTTTAGCCACAAGTCTAAATTTTATACTTATATATGTAGCATATATGTGTATAATACACATAATATACATATTTCTTGAGACAAGGTCTTATTTCATTGCCCAGGCAGGCAGTGAATTCCTGGGCTCAAGCTATCCTATATCAGCCTCCCAAGGAGCTGGGACTAGAGACATGGGTGGCCCAGATTGGGTTGTAATCTGAACACTACCAACCCCCACAGCACATGTTCATACCTCTTGTTGTTCGATTTTCAGCTCAACTACATATACTAATTTGTCCCGGCCCTCAGAAGCTCTTCCAGTGCTCCCCATGCTCGAATCTCATCTCCACTAAGACACTTTCCCCCAGTCCCCTAGTAAGAGTGAGTCCCTCCTCTAGGATCCTATGGGAAGTTACCTCCTCCTTCCTTCTGGCACTTACTTTGCCTAATACTAGAAATACCCCTCAATGCTGCCTCTCTTCCGGCTCAGCCCTGAGGTAGTGCCTGTGTCTTGCAGCTGCAACTGACATATGCTTTTTGCAGGCGTGTCCAACCTGCAGCCCAAAGTTTTTGTTTCGTTTTGTTTTTCCCTTGTTTTTTAAATGTTATGATGAAAAAAAAGTCAAAGGCCGTTCTCGTATTTACATACAGTACATTCAACAACAAATTATATATTGCATATGTGGCCCAAGAATGAGCCTCTTCACTGAAAAAAGGAGGGTGGGCCAAAAAAAAAAAAATGGTGGGCCAAAGGTTAGAAACACTTGCTTCAGAGTTTTCTGTATTTCTTGTTTGCCAAGCCCTCATTACAACAATACTCAATATTTCTTTAAACTTTCTTCTCCAAATTACTATAGTTTTCCTCTTCCTTCTGGCCCAGACTGATCTGCTCGCCCTTTGGAATTATTTCTAGCATCTCGTACTCAACAGGTACACATGGTTCATATATAGGATATGATGGAGGGGCTGGAGGAATGGCACAGCGGTTAAAGCACTTGCCTTGCAGGTGTGAGGCCCTGGGTTCAATTCCCCAGCACCACATAAACTGAGCATGGTGGCACATGCCTGTAATCCCAGCACTCAGGAGGCCGAGGCAGGAGGATTGCTGTGAGTTCAAGCCTAGCCTGGGGTCCAGAGTGAGTTCAGAACCAGACTGGGCTACAGAGCAAGACCCTGTCTCAAAAACAACAACAAAAAAGGATACGATTGAAAATCCACAGATACTCATCAATACCCTTCAGTTTGATTTCTGGTCAGTCCACCCCAATCATATGCTTGGCCCTTCTTTACCATGGAAGGAGAGGAATGGAGGAGACAAATGATTTCTTTCCGGCACTCCTCAGGCTAACTTCCTATATCCTAACTTTCCTATTGCCTAAACTACATTAACCCGAGTAGAATCATAGTGACCAATATCAGGCAAGGGAGATGGGCCTACTCTCAAGTGCAAGCTGGACCACTTAGGTAACAGACGAAACAGTTCACCAACAGCAAGGGCACTCACAGCACCCTTAAGTTCCACTGCATGGTAACAATGATAGAATGGGTAAGACAAAAGCAATCATTTTCCCCAGCCACTTTTTAAAAAAATATTGTAGTGTTAAGGAACAAGGTAAGTCAACAAAATCACCACGGGCAATTACTAAGCTAAGAGCTGGGAAAAAACGAAAACCCAGAGAGCCTTGAAAAGCTGAGAGGATTGCTTTTGCTCAAAGGAGGCGGGCAGCACTTGTGGTGAGTGGCTTTGTGGGAATGACCGACAAAAAGTCACCCTGGGGACTCACAAAAGGAGAGAAGCTAGTAAACCACACCTGGCCTCAAACTGGGACCCTAAGAGATGTGACTTGAAAGTGATCCAGAATTAAGGGACAGTACAAATGATCCAGAATTAAATTACACACGTTACAGAGCCCTGCCTCATGTGAAGTGAGGATCTGGCATGCCCAGGTGTCAGGCACCAAGCAAACAAAAATTCTGTCCTGTGTACCTGTCAATTTACTTCTACAAAGACATTTTATTTCATAGTACTGGAGATGAAGGTCCGGGGCTTCATACTGAACTACATTCCCAGTTCATTTTTAAATTTTTGATTTCAAGACAAGGTCTCACCAGCTTGCTAAATTATCCAAGCTGGGCTCCAACTTGCAGTTCTGGTACCACAGCCTCCCAGAGTCCTGGGATTACACCTGCACCATGGACCCAGCTATTTCCACAGAGAATTTTATATTCATTTTATTTTATTTATGGTACTGGGGATCTTGTCCAGGCCTGGCTTAGAATTTTATGTATGATTTTATTTTTCATTTCATTTCATTTCATTTTGGTGGTACTAGGGATCTTCTTTGTCTGGGCCTGGCTGAGACCGCTTTACTTTTTTCATTTTTAAAAATTCTTTTATTCTATGTATCTGTGATACATCATAAAAACACTCAGCTTGAGAAATTGGTGTATTTACCTAACACATCTTAGTCATTTTCACCTGCCTTCCCCATTCCACACCCCACCCCAGCCCCCTAATATCCTTCCCAACTCCCAGGTCTCCTTCCCCACACAGATTAAATGTCTTAAGGTTTCTCTCATTTGAGAAAAACAAACCATAAAAAAAAAAGTTACAGAGAGATAGATGAAAGTAAGACAGCAATTTAAAAAAACACAAGTCTGAAAAGCGCAAAGGACCCCCAGGCCCCCGCCCCGCCGGGCCAGCCCCTTCCTGCCCGGGTTCAGGCTGGGCTCAGGGCGGGTCGCGGTCCCCGCAAGCCCCGACGGGGCGGATCCTAGGCGCTGGCGGCTGGGATCCCAGAGCCGGCTGGCCAGGGCCTGCGGTTGTCACCTGGGAGGCGAGGACTCGCGAGAGCTGCTGGTGAGTGGCAGGGAGTCGGGGGCGGGGTGGGCTGCTAGAGGAAAACATTCTGTGCGGGCGGAAGAGTCACGCTGTGCTGCAAAGTTTTAAATCTGTTTTGCTCTCGAAATGGACTTTGCGTTCAGGGTCCTGGATACTATCTGCCCAGGCCTACACAATGGCGGGTCTTCTCTGTGCCTTCGAATGGTACAATGTATGTTTTTATTTAAAAAATAAGAAACCTTCAGAGGGCCTAGGTGAGAGCTCAGCGGTTACCGTGCTAGCGCAAGGCTCTGGGCTCAATTAGCCAAGGCGGAATTCAGAAGTCTTGGCGCACGCATGTAATCCCAGCATTCCTAAAGCTGATGTAGGAGGATCGCCATGGTTTGTTCTGGGCTACACAGTGAGTTCAGAACTAGCCTGAGCAAAATTCTGTATCTGTAAGGGTGATATTTCTGTGGCGTATATCCCTTCTCCTGTCTCTGATCTAGTTTATGTGATTTTCTCATGATTGACGCTGTATACCTCTTTTCTGAGGGTTGGTGAGGCTATGCTTGGAGGAAGGGCATATTCTATCCTTCTATTCCTTGTTTTAGGCTTAAAGTATTGTCATTTAGGACTAATTATATCTATTTTTTAAGCTGCAGTTGATATAAGAAAATAATGTTATAGAAAGTTTTACAAAGTCCATTTTTCTTTATCAGTTTAGCTTTTTCATTTCCTTTCATTACTTCACATTTCTTTAAGCTGACTTTAAATTTGTTTCAGGTAACTTTTTGAGAATTATTGTATCTTGATTACTTTAGTGCTTTGCCACTTGCTACTTTACTCCGTCGGTGGGGATTACACAAAATAGCTTTTATTGTAATGATACAATATTGACAAGATTTCAGTAGTTGATTTAGAAATTTAAGACTTAGAAGGAAATAGTAAACCATTAAAATATATTCCTTAACATTACAACAAGTGTCATACTGAGAAGATACCTATTTGAACCTGCCTATTCTGTGTGGATTTCTTTGACTGAAGTTGAGCTAGATGATGAAACCAAAATGCTATTCTCTTATCTTCATTAACATTTAATCAAGAATGTTTGCCAAAAGCAGAAGAAAAGAAATTGGAGGGATCAGAGCAGAAATTAACAAGATAGAAACAAAAAAGAAATCAACAAAGAGTTGGTTCTTCGAGGATAAATAAGATGGATAAACTTCTAGCCAAATTAACCAAAAGAAAGAAAAAACTTATATCGACGCAATTAGAAATGAAAAAGGTGAAATCACAACGGACACTGCTTAAATCCAGAGGATTATAAGAAACTATTTTGAAAATTTATCTCCAAAAAATTGGAGGCCCTGGAAGAATGGACAAATTCCTAGAAACTTATGTGATACATATGAAATTGAGCCAAGAAGATATAATCCTTGAATAGGCCAATGACAAGGGATGAAACTGAGACAGTAATAAAGTTCCTACCTATGAAGAAAAGTCCAGGACCTAATGGATTCACTGCAGAATTTTATCAGAACTTCAGAGAAGAGCTAACGTCAATATTTCTTAAACTTTTCCATGAAATTGAAGAAGGAGGAATGCTGCCAAAATCCTTGGATGCTAGCATTACTCTGATTCCAAAATCTGACAAAGATGTACCAAAAAAAGAAAACTATAGGCCAATTTCTTTCATGAATATAAATACAAAAATCCTTAATAGAATACTTGTGAATAGTATGCAACAGATCCATTAAAAAGATAACATTGTGACCTAATTAGCTTCATCCCAGAATTGCAAGGATAATTTGACACACACCAATTAGTTAATATACTGCATCATATAAACAAAAACAAGGACAAAAATCACATGATTATTTCAATAGATGCAGAAGAAGCCTTTGGCAAAATTGAACATCCACTCATAAAAAAAAAAAAAACCCTGATGAAAATAGATATGGAAGGAACCTACCTGGGGGTCGGCTAGGGGTGTAGCTCAGCAATTAAAGCACTTGCCTAGAAAGTTCAGGGAACACCAATAAAAGCCATTAACCTACTGCTACCATAATACTACATGGGAACATATTAAAAGTAAATTTCTCCTAAATTCAGGAATGAGACAAGGATGTCTACTCTCAGCACTCCTATTTAATACTGAAAATCCTAGCCAGAGCAATCAGGCAAGAGAATGAAACAAATGGAATATGCATTCAAAAGAAAGAGGTCAAGGTATTCTTATTTGCAGATGACATGACTCCTTATATAGAAGACCCTGAAATCTCCACCAGAAGATTGTGAGGACTAATTTAAAAATTCAGCCAAGTTACAGGATATAAAATCAGAACATAAAAATCAATAGCATGCTTATATAACAACAATGAAATCACTGAGAGATCAGAAAAGCCCATTCACAGTAGCTTCACAAAATTAAATGCCTAGGAATCAACCTAACCAATGAAATGAAGTACCTCTACAATGAAAACTACAGTACACTGATTAAAGAAAGTGAAGAAGACATTAGAAAATAGGAAGATTTCCCCTATTCCTAGATAGACAGAATAAATATTGATAAAATGGTCATACTACCAAAGCTGATAGATTCAATGCAATTTCAATAAAAATATCAACAGTATTTTTCAGAGCACCAGAAAAAAATCCTAAAATTCATGTGGAACCAGAAGAGACCCAGAATACTCAAAGCAATCCTGAACAACAAAACCAAAGCAGGAAGCATCACAATTCTGGATACAAAGTTGTATTACAAAGCAGTAGTGATTTTATTTTGAAAAAGAATACGGCATTGGCGCAAGAATAGGTGCAATAATGGAACAGAATTGAGGAAGCAGAGACTACCTGGAGCACCTTCAGGCATGTGATCTTCAACAAAGGAGCCAAAAACTTATGTTGGAAAAAAGCTTCCTTCTCAAAGGTGCTTAGAGAACTAATCTATGTTCAAAATGAATCTAGACCCTGACCTTTCATCCTGTACTAAAATCAACTCAAAGTGGAACAAATACTGATATGTTAAAACAGAAACACTGAACTTGATGAAAGATAAAATAGGTAAAAACCTTTAAAATCATCAGGATAAGCAAGGACTTTCTCAATAAAACATCTCTTGCACAATAAGTAACACCAAGAATCAACAACTGGGATTATATTAAATTTAAAAACATTTCTTTTTGCACAGCCAAAAAAAAATAGAATGAAGAGATAACGGACTGAGAGAAAAATTGCCACCCACTCCTCAAACAGTGAGCTAATATCTAGAAAATACAAAGAACTGGAAAAAATAGACTCTCAAAAATAAAAGATCTAATTTAAAAGTGGGTAGTGGAAATGAACAGATAGTGCTCAAATGACCAACAAATACATGAAAAATAATGTTCAGCATCTTTAGCCACTAGAGAAATGCAAATCCAGACAACACTGAGGTACCTTCTTGCCCCAGTGAGAATGGTTTCTATCAAGAACTCAAAAAGCAACAGATGCTAGTGAGGGTGTCAGGGGGAGGAAGGAACCATTCTGTACTGCTGATGAAACTGTAAAGTAGTACAGCCATTATGCAAATCCATATAGAAACCGCTCAAAAAACTGAAAATAGATTGTCTTAGTTACTTATTCATTGCTGGAACAAAATCCCCAATGACTACAACTTCAGGGAGGAAAGACTTACTTAGCTCACAACTTCAGAAGGTCTCACACAGTCCATTCGTGGCAGATGGCAATGATGGAAGCACATGGCAGAGGCTGGAGAGCTGCTCACAGCACTGCAGAGAGAGACCAAGTGAGCGAGGAACAAGTCCATGTCCTCAGAGTAAGGCAGAAGCCAGAGCTTTTCCAGGAAGAAGCTGCAACAGTATTTCTTCCTTCCTTTACTTAGGTTAAGCTTCCAGATGGCCTCCCATACCAGTATTTGCCGGGCCGAGTGGTGCAGGTCTGTAATCTCAGCACCCTGGGAGGCTGATACAGGAAGATCACACATTGGAGCCCACATGGGCAACTTAGTGACTTACCGAGGCCCTGTCTCAAAATCAAAAACAAACAAAATGATCTGGGGATACAGCTCAGTTTAAATGCCCTGGGCTCAATCCCCAGTCCACTTAAAAAGAAAATCCAGTATAAAATGCCATATAACCAGATATGGAAAGCAGCCAAAGTATGGCTAAAAACATCTATGCTGGAGGCACGGCCTTTGGCTATGGTGAACCACAACAACCACAGGGAAATTTTCAAGCCAGTGATGTGGTCCTGACATAGCCATCTGGCTGGAGATCTTGGATCTTGGTCCCTTGAAGGAAGCTATTCTGTACCTTAGGACAATTCTGCAAAAAGGTTCCACGGGGAAAGGAGCCTCTGACTCTTCATTAATGGAAACTGGGTTATGGCAAAGCCTGGAAAAGAGGCTCCCAGCTCTGCCTTCTCAGCTTTCCTTCGTGGCTGAGATGAGTCTGGGAACAGCACCCACTGCTGTGTGTGGAGCGGCAGTGGTGACCTCAGCCTGGGGACTGGGGATACCACAGGAAATGGTCGTTGTGGATTTTGGAATCAGCGGAGGAAAGGAGGGGACACTCAGCGCATTTCCCAAGGGAACCAGAGGGGGAAAGGTGGCCTCAGAGCGCCGGCCCAGTGTGACAGCCACTGTCAGGGGCGTGGGGAGGGGACTCAAATCACATCTGGCGTTGGTCACTTTGTTTCTCCACCCTAGCTGCACCCAGGATTGCTCGGGAAGCTATAAAGACTCCCCATGTCCAGCCCTCAGCCCAGAGTCTCCTGCCTACCTCCCGCTTCACCTGTGGTACTAGGAATTGAACCCAGGGCCTTTTGACTGAGCAACAGAACTTTTTTCTTAAAAGTTATGTTTTTATTTGGAGGCAGGATCGCACTAGGTTGAGTTGCACAGGTGGGACTCATACTTGAAATCATCTTGCCGCAGTCTCCCAGAATGCTGGGATTACAGACATGCACTACAATGTCCAGCATCCCATGTAACTTTTATGTTCAAAATGCCCCTGTCCTCTCTGGTTCTGACCTTCTCACATTTCCACACAACTTCCCATGCAGGGAACCTACTAATAAGCTGTATGATTGCTAGGTTTTTGATCTTACAGCTTTCAACTCATCAGTTATTTTTTCAATTATCATCTATGCACAGGTGTTAATATATGTATGAAACAGTGAACACTAGTTTTCCACTAATTCATTTCTCTTTTTTCAGAGTAAAAGCCTATGTGTTGCAACCACCTCCTTCTAAGATTGCACAAAGGCTAGGAGAGGCAGGGTGTGGATGTAATGGCAAGAGTTACAGCAACCATTCTGGGCCACAAAATGGAAGCTACATGCAGAGGAAAGCAGAAAAAAGATGAGAAAGAGTTAGATCCCTGATGTATGTAGGCCATCATGAAAACAAAATAAGCTTCTCTCTTTGGGAGGCTCCTGAGGTCTAGGGCTTCTGTTAAAGTAGTCAAATGCTATCCTAACTGCTTCAGGGACAACTACAGAAGTGGACCCCTTAACAATCCAAGCCCCCAAAGGGAGTTATTAGTAATTAAGGCCATTGAGAAAGTGAAACAGTTAACACCGGTAGCTTGAGCCTCAGGCAGATTCCCTCCCTGAATGAAAAACTCACACTCACACAGTCCTTCCCCAGAGGCCTGGATTCTCTGTGGTTCTTGGAAGTGCCCTGTGGGAAAAGGGGCCTGATCCTCCTGCCTCCAGACCTCCGTCCTGGCTCCCTTGCTTTCTCTACTTTCCAGACCAGTCCCCTTTATAGGGACAATCTGTCAAAAGTTCTTTTTTTTTCTGTATCTTACTATCTCTGCTGAGATTCTTTAAAATAGCGCCTGACCCCCACGCCAGTCCACATGAGAAGAAAACTGTAGCAATGAAATTCATAATGCTAGAAAAGGTGAGAAAGAAAAAGAAGTTAAATTTCATATTCCTTAGCTGAGTACTGGAAGGTCTACAGAGTGAGACCCTGTCTCAAAAAAAGAGAAAAATTTTAAAAAGCAATGTTTTTCCTAATCACACCATTACTAGTTACAGGAGCTTTCAAATCCAACAAATTTACGCATTAATGTAATGCAGTGAATAAATAAAATCTGAGGCTTTGACACAATGGTTCATGCTATTTAATTTTATTAAATTTTTAAATCTGTAAACTGTAAACCACAGTATTTAGATAAACACCTGAGGATTGTTCAAATGGGCACAGCACAGTATCTTCATATAAACAATTTAAAAGAACAAGTTTAAGAATGTAATCTCAGATCATAGTAATATAGATGAAACAATCCTTCAGCTAATCACATTTTTGTCTGAAGTACATTTGGTTTTCTAGAAAGAAAATGTACATTCTTGCCTTGGTGAACACTTTATCAGCATTTATAACAAACAGCAAATACTTTTCAGATTTTCATCTCTCATGAACATTATGCCAAAGTTACACAGAGCAGTGACAATGAACATAGCACCGTTTCCCCTTGGAAGTTCTAACTTACAAAGAGTAAAGAACAAAATATAAGTCAGAGTTGCTATACTTTCAAAATGTAGGAGAATAAATGGCTCAGAACCAAGAAAATTAAGTAGAAACACCACATAGGATAGAGAACTTTTAATACTTCAGAATGTTAATTATTGTAAATTTGCAAGAAATGGCATTACCAATTCACTATGCACAATATCCACTGGTACTGCCTGGTTTTTACACTCATGACTTAAGAGTTAAGTACTTGTACACCAAGTACTGCAATCACTCTCCTGCTAGTGCACATGCAGTGTAAAAACATACAGTTTGGTGCTTAGCAATCTTTTTGTTCTTTAATATGGGATATTTATTTGAATTTTTTTATAAAAGAGAACTCTTATGGGAAATGACCTGTGGACTGTTTATCACTTGAATAGCAAGCTGAGATGGGATGCTGATAACATGTTGCACATTTTTATGGACTAAAATCACGTATATTCATGTTCATTGTTACCTCTGTGGCAGTGCAAAGTGCCATTTTAAATTCAAAAATGAAACACTTAATTGTGTATAGCTACAGGTATAGGCTAGTATATAAATATGGTAAATTATCCATATGAAGAATAAACACATACAATAAAATATAATTTTAAAATTCTGAACAGATTTTATCATATAGATGTGAGGAATGAATGTGTAGCCAACGTCCCAGCTTAGCCAAAATATGGAACGCTTAAAACAATACATGTATTTTATTTTAAAATTTAGTCCTACTCCATCCAAACCATACTTATAGTATAAACATCTTCTGCATAAAACAATCATTCTATTAATCCTATTTTTATAAAATTATAAAAACTGGTAAGAACACTTCATGAATACTTATAGTCTTGCTTTTTTCCTTTAAATATGAACATACCCAACACTGAAAAAAACTAACAACAGAAAGAAAAATGATTGTATGGATATTCCCTGTCTAGAAACTTGTAAAACATGGTCAGAATGCTGTAGAAAGAGATGAAATATTTTAGAAAGAGGTACATCTTCTCTTATGAGGAAAAATTCTCATGGATTTAATCATTTAAGGTGTTAAATCCTTGATATTTTCCCCTTTGGGATACAGCTCTTTTGGTTCTAGATATAAAGATTAAACAAAATCAAAGGTTTTTTCTCTGTTTATTACATGAAGTATATTTTTAAATAATGAAAATAACAAAAAGACATGAACCGCCAATTTGAGCATGATAATACTAACATGCCAAAAATACTTTAGGGAAGGCTGGACTATTAATGTAGTTTTACAACTCTGATAAAATATATTTATAGAAACTTTCTATGAAACAAAAACTTTTAAGTTAAAACATTATTAGTATACCTGAGAATTATATCCAATCTAACTGACACTTTTCAGTTGTATTTTCCTTCTTTAAGTTGTTCAATGTAGTAAGAAAGCTTTAACGCTGGTCCCAGCTTCAGCCCCATGTACTTCATTATCATCTCACTGTTGAGTAGGAACAGAGCCTTCCCATCAATCTCCTACAGAGAAAAGAAAATCAGAAGAATTAATGTTTTCATATTTTTTCAAAACATCCTATAGGTAATAATGTGTAAAATAGAGCTGCTAAGTTCTAAATTTATATTTGTTGAATATGCAAACAATTTGTATGCTGTCATGTGGTAATTTATAAAATTACTTTTGAGAAATTTTAAGAAAAAGATAATTTAACCTATCATTTTTGATGAATGTTTTAAGCATCACACAATATGATTTAAATACTGTGTTGAATAAACTACTATATATATATATATATATATATATATATATATATATATATGATGAAGGGTCAAAACTACGAATTGTGGAAATGAATTTCAACTAGTCATTAACTTTCTGAGAAGGGCTGAGACTATGTCAACATCACTGCAAACTGTAAATGTGTTATGCAATGTCAACTTTTTGTTAAAATCTATTCAGTTACCTGAAATTGTTTAGATGCTAAAATTAACTGCTCTTTTACAATATTAAAAATAAGGTATCAGATATTAGATTGCTAATTTGTTAGAAAATGATGAAAATGTTTTTAGTGATTATAAGGCATCCTCAAATTCTTTATTACCCTCAGTGAATAATTTATATTATGAAAGCACCATTTAGCATTAATTTCTGTTTAAAACAAAGCTGCATTTAATCTCACACAGGTTCTGGATTCATTAGGTATCATAACAACAAGGCCTCTTTGTTTAAGGTCATGCCCTCCTACTCATGATCTTAGGGCAGAGCAGGGACAGGGAGAAGAAAGCAGGCTGGAGTAGGAGAGGCCCTTGTATTTGTCATTACAAAAAGGTAGACCATCTGAAAGGGGTGATGCTGAATCACCATGTCTTAAGAACCTGAGGCTGTTTAGTGCATTATGCACCTGGTTACCCATTAAAAGAACAGACCATTAACTTTCCATTTAAGGATCTAACATTAGACAAATTAACTTTTCTCACAAATGGAAAAATCTGTTGACAGGATTCTATTTTGCACTATCACACAACTCAGTATGCAACTGGAAGGCTTGAACAGAGGTCATTCAAAGACATTACAGAAGCAGAAAATCTGGAACAAAAGATACAATACATGCTGCCTGAAGAGTTCGGCCAGGGCGTCTGATATGTGAAGGTCTGTATGTTTCACAAACTGTATCACTTCATCCACAGACCAGGTTGAAGGGTCCTTAGAGAAGACTTCTTTCATGTCACTGTGGTCAGGTACAGCTATGTAACTTGGAGCTTCAATGGGAGGGAAAAAAAAAAAACAAATCATACTTTACTTGACCATTATAGGGAGGGAGTAATGGTCTCACTCCCAAACCTTCTCTTAAGTACCCAAGCAAGGACTCAATGTTCCAACTGTAAAATCTAATGAAAGTCTACACAAAGATGTTGAGAATAGCAGCACAAAAGCATCCCATCTGACTCCCTCCACCCCGAACAGCAAAAGTAGCTTCATAAGTTCCCTTAAAGCTTCAAAGATTACAAAAAAATAGACTAGGCATTCTAAGATCTGTCTGACCACAAAAAAAATAAGGAAAAAATCCGATTACATAGCTTGATTTAGGTTAACCTAATCTAACCCATTACTCTTACTCTGTTTCAATAAATTTCACTCAACCTTTCTTTTAATCTTATTCTTTTTTCTAAATTCAGTTTATTGGTTAAATACAATAGAAATTCTCCAAATTTACCATTTTATAATTGTATGTATGTATTTACTTATTTACTTTTGCAGTGTTGATGATGGAACCCAGGGTGTTGTGTATGGTAGGCAAGTACTTTACCACCGAGCTAAATTTGTTCACTAAAGTGAGTGAATTTCAACAACCCTACTATCTTGAAGAACTAAATTTGTTCGTTTACCAAATCTCTCCCATGTGTTTGATATGGATTTTTTAAAGCTTCATGTTTACTCTTTAGATTCCTATCTCTCATGGCTTAAATATTAATCTGAATTTTAAGGAAAACAAGGTTATTTTCTGCTGAGCTAGAAGTAACTAACATTTTATTTAATTCCTCTTCATACGTAATTGCATAGCAATAGATGTTCTGATTAAAAATTTATGTGATAATCAAATAAAGCGGGGGATGTAGCTCAGCATTCCCTGGGTTCAATAAAATAAAGTAAAATGGACACAAAACAATTTAGGTATTTAAATGTCTTCAGGTTTTAGCTGGGCTGTTCACTGACTTTTGCTGAAATTTCTTTGTGTCCTGATAGATACAAAGTTGAAGTCCCTGAGGTTAGAGTGTGAGGATAATGACAAGGATCCTGTAATATGCTAAAAGGGTATTTTCTTGAACCGAAGATCATTCACACAAACTTCATCTCTATCTGTGTGGGAATCAGCTGGAAGCACACAGCCTTTCATTCCTATCCTCTAGGCCTAGCAGCATCTTATACAGGGAAAAGTTAAATCATTAAGATAAATCAAAACTTTTTTGTGTGTGGCTATGAATTTTCTTTTCTTTCCAACATCACAACACCCAAAATTTCTACATTAAAATAAATTTTCCTCTCTACTTATTATAGAAAAAGACAGAAAAATTATGCTGGGCTGTATCTACCTAGGTAAAAATGATGATGGTGTACTGCAAACCATAGTTTCTATCACCAGAACTTAGGGTACGTATGTATTCAAAAATGTAAGTTGTTTTACAGATTAATACAGATAAACTTCATGTGAAGACATGAACTTCTGGTATAAAACTAATTTATATTAAGATAATTTTAAGATTTCCTGTCTTTAGTCTACAATGAAAAACTGACTGGGCCATGTCTTCAAAATAATCACACAGGGTTACAAATATTATATTAGCTAGTCAAATAACTACATGAAACAAACAAATCATGTGAAAAATCATCAAAGTCCAGTCATGCTTTCCTCCTCAATGGTTTTGTCGTACATACGCTTGGATAGCAATAACTGTTTTTGAAATAAATATAATAGATGTGATTTGATTTTCCCCAGTGTTACTGGGTTTCTTTCATGCAACAAAGGTCAGCAATTTTTTTCATTCAAATAATGTGGCAGGGTAGGATGGGATAATGTACTACTGGCTACTGGGAATGAGTTCAGCTTTAGGTAACAGTTGCAGTACTTAAAAAGAAATTAGTAGCAGAGATACCTCAAGATAGCTTTAAAGGGAAATATTTATTGTTCTCTAAAGATGCAAGCCCTATAGTAGTTAAAAACAGGATTCTTGAGCCAGAATGTGTGAGTTTAAGGACCAGTCCAGCTACTGTCTGGCTGAGGGGTTTTAACCAAATGACTTTTGAAATTTTTCACTTGAAAATGATTACCAGCACTTACATTTCAACGCATTCTTAAACTAATATAATGTATGAGGACATATAAAATAATATTCCTGGCATATAATGTCAGTTACACAGTGATGAATATGATGATTTCTATTTAGGTAAGTTGCCAATAAGTAGTGTTATTACTATTAACATTTCCACTCCTAGGAAGAGCAGAAACTAGGCTTCCAAGCCCAAATGCAGGCTCCTTTCAAAGCATGGTATTGTTAGGCATACATCTGAATGTGAGATATTCAGCATAAAAACAAGCTTTCAGAATGTTTCATTGAGGTCTGTATTCAAAAGGTCATACTTTGCATAACTACTTAAATTTTCAGGTTATATTCAAATATCTGTCTTTAGACTTGCTGGAAACAATGTCATTCTCAAAGTAGATACAATCTTCACAGGAGGCAAGAAGATGAAAGTGACATTAAATGTGTCACAATACCTAGAGAAAAACAACCTGTAATCCTAGTACTCAAGAGGCTGAGGCAGGAGGATTGCCGTGAGTTTGAGGCCACTCTGGGCTGTATGGTGAACTCAGAACCAGCCTGAGAACTAACTACAGAACTATAGAGAGAGACCCTCCCTCAAAATAACAAACAAAACACCAAAGGGCAACATGATTGTTGCCCTGTTCACACATGCTGCACATTCCTGGTGGGTCTGAGGAAATGACAAGATGCAGCACAGAATGGGGGAATGAGGAGGCTGCCAGCCAGAACACAGGCTGGGACAGGGAAGATCTCAAGAGGTGAGACTATGAGAAAAGAACGCCGAGATGCCTTTCTAGGGCTCAGAGTCATAAGAGGTGTAAGAAGCTAGACAGTTTCCAAGGAAATGACAAATTACAACTTCTCAAGAACCACTAATCTGTGAAGTCTCCAGGAGAGACACAGCTGGTGATCTCAACACCCAGAGTCAGTTCTGTGATGCTATGAGGATCAGGGAATCCACGAGGGGTTGGCTGGCCCTGACAGGGATGTGAAGGGGTAAATCTTGCCTCCCCAATTTTGGCACCTTCTTCAATAATACTCTCTCAGGGGATGCTGTTGGGTTTGGAAAGATAAGTACATTGGCTGAGAACCACTGTTTTTTTTTTTCAAATATACCTTCACTTCTCATCTGCACTTGGACTCTAGCTTCACCGTAAGTGTTGATACTAGATGGCATGTTTCCAGCTGGTGCTGAACATGAAGCACTTGGCACCTTTGGAGAGAGACTGCTGTAAGTATATGTAAGATTTCTATGGGCATGATTCAAAGAATCTTCTGAATGTAGTGGTGAATGCATAGATACCTGAGGAAGCTCTTGCACTTTGGTCACGCCATTTTCCGTAGTAGACAATAGTTCTATAGGGGAAAAGAAAAAGGAGGTTATCTTCAACAGACAATTCAAATACTGTTAAAAAGTAAAGAATCTTATTTCCAACACTTAACTCATGCTACACTGAAATACAAAATTTTAACACAAAGTAAATGGTCATTCTCTATTCATCACTTATAGTAATAGAGCCCTAAATCTAGAAATCTGAAATGCTCTTAAACCTGAAAATTTCTGAGCATTTTTCCCTTGAAATTCTGCTTCATTATTTGAAAGACGTAATTTGAACAGTACTGAGCATGGAGAAGGGAGCAATGACTTAAAAGCATACAAATCAAAAATTACACAATAATCAAAAAATTAAAATGAATCTTAGACTTCAGTACACTGAGGGAGGAGTATATGATTCAGGAATTTAAAAATTGTGTTATGTATGCATGTTAGCTTTCTTCTTGACTAAAATATACATATACACACATACATACACATAAATATAAATATGCTTTGTTCATGCATGAATTTCAAATTCTACAACACCCTAGTACACAATGGAATACTATGCAGCCATAAAGAAAGACAGATATGAAGATTTTGAATGACAATGGGGCCACCTTGAATCAATAATGCTTAATGAAATGGACTAAATACAAAAGACTGACTATAAATTGGTGCCCCTCTTATCAAATTCACATCATAACAGCATAAAAAGGCCCAAACATGAGTAATAGGGTAGAAAGAGGGGCAATGGTCAGCTAGGAAAGGGGTGAACCTGTGAAAAAGGGTGGGCAGAGATACTCATTGATTCCCCAAACCCCATGTCTGTAAGTTTCTGAGTATTGACATGGCACTCAAAAAGTTTTGGGCTTTGGAGCATTTTGGGTATCAGATCACATATACTCAACCCGTATACCATAAGTATAAACTAACCCTTTAGTTTTCTCTCCAACTAAAAGGACAAATAAGGTATAATAGCAATCTTAAAAGTTTGATAACAGAACTCAAAAGGGAAGAAAAGACTGCAATGAGGAAGTACCAAAGACAAACTTTTTGGCAGAATTTTGGGTATTTCAAAATCATATGATAAATAACTATTAGCAATCCAGGTTCTGACTGATTATCAATGAGCCCAGGAGAGATAACACCTGTGTTTTATTTTTAAACATGGTACTGCAAAACCAATAAGTAAAACATATTCCAGTGCATGATAAAATAATTCAATTTCTGCAACAAATTAAAATATTTAAAATTTATGGAAAGAGGCCTGGGGATGCTGTTCAGTGGTGGAACACTTGCCTAGACTGGATGAAGTCCTAGGTTTGAACTCTAGCACTGAAAAATAATTACTTAAATGTTAAGAATAAACTTGGCCTTTTCATATTCATTTACTCAATACAGAATATCCTAGTACTCGAGTGTATTTGCGTGTTTATCCTACCTCAGCTTCTCAGTGTTGTGATTATGGGCATGCACTACTATGCCAAGCTCTAAAATACATTTTCTATAGATGTTTGCTTACCTATGAATTTAAGCAAAAACTGTAAAGAATCTCCACTTATTTATTCATAATGTACTAACATTTTCTTTGTGTTTGCAAAGCTGATGTATGACATACTACATAGGGGATGAAACAAACATAAAATTGGCTCAACTTCTGCTTCTAGGTATTGAAGAAAGCTAAGGCAAAGTGATCCTACAAAGATAATTAGGAAAAGCCAGATAATTTAAGTCAGAGGGTTAAGTTCCAGGATAACTTATGAAAACACCTACAAAAACTCCAATGAAACACTACTAACGACTATTCAAATTAACTTGTCCAAAATTCCTCTGAAGAAGGAAAAAAAAAAAAAAAAGGATAACAGCACAAGAGACCATGAACTTTTAACTCTTTCTCTTCTGCCTCCTTCTGGCAGTTTCATTTAATTACTTCTATCCTATGCCATAATAAAAGTTGATGTGCCTTTGTCTCAGTCATACAATTCATACAATATCCATTGCGTAGACAGGGAAAATGAGACTTAGGGAGGCTTGGTACCTTCCTCATAAGTATACAGTTTACTAAGAGCAGGATCTAAATCAAAATTAAGCCTTTTCGGAATTCACTAGACTTTTAGCCTATAGATTAAAGGATAAGTGCTAGAACCCAGCTGTGACAAATTCCAGTACTATGTACTTTCTATTCTATTGTCTCACTATTTGCATACTTTTGTAAGGACTTTATCATTACCTTTATTTCAAAGGGACCCACCGGCAGTTACAACAGCAGGGAAAAACTGGAAAGAAGGCTCCAGTTAGAAGACTGCAAGGGGTTGGCAGGGTTCTGAAAGAGGTAGTAACAGAAAATGGAGAGGAGGGAATAATTATAAGAGATTTTAATGACAGAGAAGAGACAAGGTTTAGCCAGAAAGTACAGGTAGCCAGCAGAACTAAAAAAGTTAGTAGAGATGGTGCCCACGCTTCACATTAGTGGAATGCCAATTCGAATCTCTGGGCTATAATACTCTACAATGGTAACTCTGTATTTCCAGACTCAATAGTACCTGACCTGCCATTTCTGGTGCAGACATAGCAGGTAAGGCTACCTCTACCACCAACTTGCTGCAGTTGCTGACATTAGAGCTTGTGAACAGGGATATAGGATCAGGAATTCATTTTAATGAAGAGTGCTAAGGAAATTGCTGATATTCTTCTAGGATTTGATGACCTTTACAATCATATCAGAAAGAAAAAGGTTCATTAAATTAGATCAACTCTTGCTGAACTATGGGTCCTGGAAAAGGATCAAAGAATAAATGAATCTCTTTGACTTATTAGGTTCTGTTTGTCTCACAATGGCAGTGAAATTGAATTTTTCAGCATTTTAATGTTCAGATTTAATAAGACTAAATTTCCTGTTGAAGGGAAATCCTTTGAAAATGTATGGCCATTTTTTCTAAGTTAATCATGATTATTTGGAAAAAAGAAGAAAGATATTTTTTGATTAAAAAAAAGATGTGGAAACTCCTGCCATAATCAGAACATAGTTGTCGAGAGTCAGATAAAAATAGGAGACAAATGTTTCTCCCCAAAAAATGAAGAATATTGGCCAAAGAACTGAGAGACTGCTTACTTTAGGGATGAGAAATGCCTTTGGTTTTAAAGGGCTACCTCACATCTGTCCTCTCATTCAGGCCTCAACTTAAGGTTCTTATGGAAGAAAAGCAACCAAGGCTTGAATGTCAATCATTCTTTATAGGCAATGGGCTCAACAGGCTTTGCTAATATCAAGAATTAAGTCAATAACTTTAAAGCCACATATCAACCTAACAGAAAACTTGTAACTCTGAATTAGTCACAAAGAAGTGAAACATAATTCACTTGTTTTGATCCTCAATTTTATGAGGAGCACAAGAAGAAATTAACTTTCTCACTTTATTTATCTATTATCTATTTACTTATTTTGTGGTGCTGGGGATTGACTGAACCCCAGGCCTTCATACTAAGCTGTATCTCCAGCCATTTTTTTTTACCTTTTTTTTTTTTCTGAGACATGGTCTCTATAAGTTTCTAAACTACCTATACTACCCAGGCTGGGCTCAAACTTGCAATCTTCCTGCCTCAGCCTCCCAAAGTTCTGGGATTACAGGCATGTGCCACATATCTGGATTACCTTCTAAACTTTAACAAAAACGACTATAGAGTATACATTTCTAATTAGTTCCTTGTTGCTAAAATGTTTACACTGAATAGGACCAAAAGAAAAACTGTCATTATGCAGGGTTCTCAAGTATAAAATTCATAAAAATGGAAGCATAGTGTAAAAATTTACATTTTTCTCACCTGATTCATTTTTATCATGTTCTATAAGGCTTTGAGTATTGTTCCTGCAAAAGCTGAAAGGTTGGCTACTTAAGAGGTTGTCACACTGTAGGTTATGGCACAAAATCTCAAGAAAACGAAGAGCAAAGGATGCACTATTCACTGGCGGCAGCTGGATGGAATGGGTTTCTCCATCAAAGGATGCTATTAGGGGGAACACAGACATCAATCACCTCACAAAGAAATGAGAAATACATGTTAACAAAACCGTACATCAATTTAGAAATTGTACTGTAAGTTTAATTTATAGATTCTGTAATTCATAAAAATATACTTCAATAATAAAAGTTTCTCTCAAATAAGTGCAATAGCCTATACTGGTAAAAAATCTTATTTTAAAATAATCATAAAATAAATGAATGAAAACAGAAACCCACTGATATATTCCAAACATCCCATGGGTTAAAATGTAGTATCTGATCACAACAAGCATGGAGGCCACCAGCTAGATACATCTTATCTTTTCATGAGCTCTTGAATCAGATTTAAAGCTTCCTGTACAGTAGTCTTGTTCTCTATACAAATTAAAATATAATCAAGATATCTGTCTACAGTCAGCTTGACACAGCACATAAAAGGAAATATCTGTACCTTTTACCAATTTAGAGTATTATCCTGACATGATTTTTCTATTTGGAAGGCAAGCTTTTCAAACCAGGGTTAAAAGTCTTTTAGACTATGTAACTGTATCTTACTGCATCCATATAGTAAGCATTACAAAATAAACATAAATAGTACAAATAGCGTGTAGGTTATAAAATGCTAGTATCTTAGCCCAAAATCAAATATGAAACATAAGTTGAATAAAGGATTAGATTAGTATACCAGTTATTACTTCTCCTCCACGATTATCTGGCTTAAGAAATCCAAAAACACTCTGAGCATGAAAGGCACAATCCACACAGGCCTGCACAGTCCGCCGGAGCACCACGTTCACAGGACCTGGGCCAAAGTGGTCAGGTAGCTGCTGGATTCTCTTTGGGTCCAGGTAAGGGCCAGTGTTTCCATGCTTGTTTACATAGACACAGACTTGAGGAAAAAAATGTGCATATAGTTATAACAATGAAGTCAAGTAAAAGAAAGTTCTGTGAAAACACAACATAACTACTATATCCCAAAAGTCACTTAACTCAAAAAGAATGTGAATATAGTCAGTATCATTGGTCATTTATTCTAACCAAATATATGTAGGTAAATGTAATATCTTGTTTGTGTTAAGATATTAAACATACCAATAAACAATCAAAATAATTTATTCAATAATTTAGAATTTTGCCCAAATTAATTTTATTAACAAAAGAAATTTTGGGAGTACCACAGAAATAATTCTTTATACATTTCCACATTATATAAAATGGCATAAAGATAGATGAACAGTCTTGTCTTTTAATTATACACATAATACAAAAATTTTCTTTCAACAATGGGCATCTTGAAGGTATTCCCCTTTTAGATTGAATTTCTTTTAAATTACCAATGTTGAATCTCAACTGTATTTTCTGAAATAAAAGACAATTTTACAGCTCTTTGAAAAACCAAATAATTTAAAGTATATGTCACTTAAGTTCTAATGACAAAACTTTACTTCATTAATTAAAAAAACTTCTTTCTGTAAGTCTATTTGCTGAAGAAAAATTGAAAATGAGCTTTCTTAGTATAATAAAACTGTAAGAAACATAACTAATTCATTCATATTCATACAAATGTCCCGTTTCAACAGTGTTTATGAGAATCAACAAATGCAAATCAACATAACAAAAAACACAAAGACGTATCATTTTCAAAAACACCATCTTCCTCAATCTAGAAGCACATTACTTAACCCATTAATTTATAAAATTTTCATCTATATATACAGTCTACATTTAGTATACTAAAAACTCATTAATTTCAGTTTCTCTCATGTTGAAGTATATGGTTATTCAACTTAATGGTCACAGCCAAAGGAAAGATGGACTGTCAGATAAACATAACAGCAATTCCAAACACGTCCCATGGTACTTGTGGCATGGACAAATGCTACTGAACACAAGTGAAACTAAATAAGGATTTTAATGTTTTAACTCTTTTCTACTAAACAGGGTGAGCATCCCTTATCTGAAATGCTTGGGACCAGAAGTGTTTTAGATTCCAGAATATATATATATATATATATATATATATATGAGACATCTTCAGGATGGAACCCAACTCTAATCACAAAATTCATTTATACTTTATATATACCTCATGCACATAGCCTGAAGGTAATTTTATACAATATTTTAAAGCATCTCTATTTTGACTGCAACCCAACATACAAGGTCAAGTGTTTTTCATTTGCAGCATTATGTCACTACTCTAAAAGTTTTGGATTTTAGAGCATTTCAAGATTTCAGATTTTTAGGTTAAAGATAATCAACCTGTATTTGTTTAGCTAGTCTCTCTTGCTGACAGATTAAAAATCAGAAATAACTGAAAAATGAGGTATGCTATAATCATTTTTAAAGGGATTTCTACTTCAAAAAGTAATTTGTAATTTCCTTCTGGTTAGGAAACAAAATGTCGAGGAAAAAAAGCACAGGTAATAGAAGAATGTAAGGAAGATATTTAAAGACCTAGGGAAATGAGCAATATGCCATGCTTTTTCAAAAACAGAAAAAGAATAAGCAAATGTTTAGGAAATAAAAAGAGACTGATTTGTCTGGGTCTGTGCTGGTTTCAACTCTTCACACAGCAGAGAACAATTTAAAGTTATCATTTTCTTTGACAGGCAAGGATTTGCCAAGAAAAAAAAAGTACTTTCAGAAGGCATTAAACGTATTTGAGGTAGTTTGAAAACCAATACAATATAAAAGTAAGAAAAAGATAAAAAAGAATGGATTTAACAGTGATATAAATCCTACTTAAATGAATAACACTTTAAGAATATTGAATTTTTAAGTGACTCATATTTAACCACTTTTCTTTAACATCTTTCCAATTCTAGTGTATGTGCTATGGAAGTAAACATTAAATTGAATAGTTACAGGATTTAAAAGACTTTAATATGAAAAAGGTTAAGAGAAATGCTTACTATTATCTTTTCCCCTCTCATTTCTACGACTTCAAAGACAATAAAGGACAGGTAACTATAGCTCTTTGAAAAATACTAAATTACCTGTAGACATCACTATTTTAGATGGCCCAGGAGTAACACTCTGATCACGAGAAATTTTCATCAGCTTACTGAGAGAAGTTGAAGATGTAGAACACAACACAGGAATGATTTTTTCCTGTTTTTTTTTAAAAAAAGAATACATGTACTCATTACACTTTAAAAATTGCTAGATAAAAATTAAAAAAATATAAGCATTTTTGGTTCACAATATTTCAATTATCAGAAGTTCTCAAGATTGGAAATGAAAATTCTGCATGTATCATGAACTTGTAGTACTTTCCCAACTGAGTTCCTCAGAGGCCATGAGCCTTTCACATCGGGAAGGAAGAGAACACAGCTAGGATTTCCTGCTCTATTCTCTGCTCTAACTGGTCATTCCTTAAATTAGGTAACTCTGTAAAATTTATTTTATTTTTTTCAGTTCCCTAAAAGACAAGTTTCTTCACAGTCTAAAAGAAAAGTCTGTCTTTCCTATAAGGAAAATAATCCCAATATGGCAGAGAACTTTCAAAAGCACTTGTTCATTTGCCCCCACTGTGTTCAGCCTGCATTTCTCCAAAGTACATGTATCAATCATTTTGACAAAACTATAAATTTCTTGAAAAAGTCTATAGAAAATCATGGCAACTGCATATTTTTAAAAAAAATGTCTCCTAAGCACTGTTAAACGTCAACAAAGTATTCTGTTTATTTCATTATCAACTTTCAGAGTTTTCTAGGAACTGCTTTCAAACACTACTGCCAAATATTAGAAAAGAGATTTCTGTGCTTAGCAAAGGTAATAAAAGAGGGCATTTAAAAGGCAGAGCCAAAGGAATAAAAATAGGACAGTATTTAGAGGTTTGTGAATTAACAACTCAACCGTCATTTGGGTTCCCCATATATTAGTAAATCATGTTATGTTTACAAATTAAATTGCAATGAGTATTGTAAATCTCACTCTTTAAGTTACTTTAAAAATCTAAGTCCCTAGACTTAAGATATATATACCAAGACAGTATGTTTAAACTACTAACACTGAAAATTGAATGAAGATACATTTATTTAGAAAGTGTTCTTTTGTGCTTCTAAAATTCTTTAGGGTATTAAGAAAATGACAGCTGGCAAAGAAAAGAGCTTATTGCAAAGAGTAATTTTTATTCAGTTGGAAGACTTTCTGAATGTGCAGTACTAAGATGTGAATATAGGCAAGTATATGAGACTTTTTCATCTTTTAATGATGAAATAATGAAGGCAAAAATGGAAGGGAACCAGAAAGCTGCCTTTGAAACAAAAAATGTTTACTAAAAAGATCACAGTACTTGTGTTTCCTCTTCCCATTACCTGATAATTGTTTTCCAAAAAAATCTCTTCATATTCATCAAACTGGCAATGGAATCAGAAAAGTCTAAAGAAATTGTTCAGAATCATCTTACAATATCATCACTACCCCAACTAATCAAAGACTTTTTCCAGAAGCTGGAAAATACACAAGTGTGTTCATTTTTAAGAGACTTTAACATATTTTATTTTAGATTTCATCACTAACTTTTCTTAATTTTATTTTTAATTGAAAAAATTTAATCTATGATTCACATTATAATATGCCTGATTTTCAATTTATAAATATAGATTTAGAACAGATTTAGTTTTATTGATTTTTTTGTTTTATAAATTCTGAATAATCAAAAAGACCAATATTAACATATTAATATAAATATTTTAGAATCAATATGGTTTTATTATTTTGTTCTACAAGCAACATCAGTTGAAACAGAAATAAGGCCTAACTCAAGAATTTCTAAGGTAATACTGCTGAGATTTTCTATTAGTCTCACGATTTTGTTCTTATAAAGTGAATCTCCTGTGGACCAGCTATATTTGAGTCTTTTAAAAGTCCATTTTGATAATCTCTCTTCCTTAGAGTTCAGTCCACTAACATTTAATATAAGTATTATTATGTTTGGTTCTGGGTCTACCATTATATGTTCTCTATTTGTCTCCTTTGTGTTTTGTGCTTTGGCTTATTTGCTGACATTTTTTAGATTATGTGAATATTAAGATTTTCATTTTAATTTTGTTGGATTTATCTTACTATTTTGGTACTGGGTATTGAACCCAGAACTTTCTCATTGAGTTATTTCCCATGTCTTTTTTTCGGGGGGGGGGGGGGGGGGGAGGAGACAAGGTCTTGTGGAATTGCCTGACCCAAACTTGTGATACTCCTGCCTCAGCTACTCAAGAGTGCAGGGATTATAGGCATGTGCCATCTTATCTTGATCCCTACTGGCTTTTTAGCTATTATTTCTCTGCATTTTTTATTACATGTGCTAGGGATTACATGTACTTTACAATGTATCATCCTTAACTTTCCACAGTATGCATAAAATATATTGTACCAATTTCCATAAATTGTGGAAATCTTGCAATGACAATAGACCCACAGCCCACATTCCAGGACTTTGTAACATAACTGGTTTATGAATTGTACCTATATAAACGCTATGGGACTATAATTATTGCTATAGTCATATAATTATTAACCAAAGATTGTCATTTTTAAAATTATTCCTTTTTGAGGATGTACATTTTCCATCTGGTCTGATTTTCATGCGACCTGTTGTCCTTCCTTTTAGCATTTTCTATAGTGCCAGGTGGCCAGTGACAAATTCTTAATATACTTTTGCTTGAAAATGTCTTCAATTCAACTTCAGTTTTTTAAAAGCCAATATTTATATTTTATTTTCTTTCATAGGAAATAAAAATGGAGAAAAGATTTCTTTCAAAATTGGAACAAAACCCATAAAATATGCAGAAACATACAATGACTTTAATAACTTGCTCTCCCTGGTTTTCCAAAGTTTTGACTCTGATATGCCCTGGCTTTGTGTTTAATCAGTTTGTTCTTGACTAAATATTTTGTATGTATATCTCTATCTTTCACGAAACTGTAGAAATTTTGAGATTTCTTTTTCTAGCCCAGTCTCTTCTCTCTTTATGAGACTTCAATTACGTATGTACTAGACGTTTGATATTATCTAAATTTTAAAATTCTAAAAGATCCTTGAGGTTCTTTTTACTTTTTCAATCTTTTTTGTTTCAGTTCCTCACATTGAATGTCTATTCTACTCTCTAGTTTATTTACTCTTCTGTCACCTCCAGTTAATTCTAGTTATTTTATAATACATTGATTTTCACCTGAATATTCATTTCGCTTTCTATCCTTCCTGCTTTTCTGCTAGAAGCAATAAATACACAGCCAATTATATGTATATTCTTGCTCTTAACTTCATCAAGGACAGTTTTAATAGTGACTGAATATTTTAGCATTTTCCCCACTATATGGTGCTTTAACTCTTGGAAAGATACCCACAAGAGATATTGCTGGGTCAAATGAAGTATCTATTTTTAGTTTTTTTTGAAACTGAATCTCCATACTGCTTTCCATAATGGCTGTGCCATTTTTACAGTTCTGCCAGCAATGTAAAAGGGTTCCTTCCCCCACCTCCAACCCAACCCCGCCATCTTTGCCAGCATCTACTGCTCTTTGAGTTCTTGGTTAGTGCCATTAGTTCTCAAGATAGGATCTTGGTGTTGCTTTGATTCACATTTCTCTAATGGCTAAAGACGGTAAAATTTTTTTCATGAATTTGTTGGCCATACCCAGATTTATAGCAGAACAATTATTAATAGCTAAATCATGGGAGATACCAAAAAAGTCTATCAGTAGACCAATCACCCTGACACCCACACACAACCCCACATACACACCCACACCCACACAATGGAGTACTTCTCTGCCATAAAGACAGGTTGATTTTTTTTTTTTTTTTTTTTGAGACAGGGTCTTGCTCTGTAATCCAGGCTGGTCCTGAACTCTCTATGGAGCTTAGGCTGACCTCAAACTAATGACAATCCTTTTGCTTCAGCCTCCCAACTGCTGGGACTACAGGCATGCACCACCACAGCCAGCTTATGTGGTACTGGGGAATCAAACCCAGGACCTGAACTTGCTAAGCAGGCTCTTTAACCGCTGAGCTATTCCTTCAGCCCCAAGACAGGTAGATTTGAATCATTTGTAGGAAAATGGATAAACTTGAGACCATTATGCTTAGTGAAGTGAATCAGGCTTGGAAGATTAAATATCACATGGTTTCTCTAATATGAGAAACCCAGAGGAAGTCAAATGAGTAACAGAGTCAAATGTTGGGAGGCAGGGAGATGGGTATATGAAGAGGGAAGGGGACAAGACAAGCGGTAAGAAAAAAAAGTGGATGGAAAGGGAATGTGAAGCTGATGTTATAGGTATGTACAGAAATTTCTCAAGTTTAATGTATCATTGTGTACTGCAAACACATACCAATAAAAAAGTGGGAAAATCTTTGTTTGCTAGTTTCAATATTTGGGTAATAAATGTAATGTTCATTTTACTATGTCTTTGTATTTGTGCAATTTTGACTGTATCCCAGACACAATTTGGTTGATTTGTACTGATTCTGAATTCTATTTTTCTCTAATAGGTTATTACTTCTTTTGTTTTAGTTGATAATTATCTGTGATGGACTTGATCTTGAATCTAACGCCAGCCTCACTGCAGATCTTTTTGCTTTAGCTAAGCTGACCTGTGTATAATCCACACATGCTTGGAATACTTGTTTGTCAGAGATATTAGCAAACAGTATAGGGACCTCCTTCCTATCTGGATCTTTCCTAAGATCTCTCCACTCTCTTCAGAAGCCACTTTCCTTTGCTTCCTTCTTCTGGTTTCCCCAGATAAAGTGTAGTTTTTCCACCAATATAACACCACCTAACATGTTACACAAAGTGTACCTCACTCAAGCCTAAGAACCACAAAAAAGGAAACTCACTGTATACACCATCGTTCCTTCTAGTGTGCTATTTCCCCTCCCATACCAGAATCTCTAATTCTGGGCCCTAGGGAGTCCAAGACAGAAAGATTTCAAGCTCAAGGCCAGCCTGGGTAACTCAATGAAACCCTGTTCCAAAATGAAATTTGAAATGGCTAGGAATATAGTTCAGGGATAGAGTGCCTGCCTAGTATACGTGAAGTCCTGCCTTCAATTTTTGGTATGGGAAAAAATACAAACATACACGTACACATTTTATACATATGTATGTATATAACTGTATATTAACTAGCTAGAACATAAACACACCCACACAGCACTTCCACAGTGGTTTTGAAGAACATAAAAATGTCAGGCTTACCCAAGATAAGAAATGTCAATCTCTCCAAAGCTATGTAAGGCCTTGAGAGCCTGTTTATGTAATCTTAGTACATTCTTAGAGTCTCATATTACTGGTAAATTCCTAAGCATACACTATACATATTGAAGAACCACAGAGATCTATAATAGAAAATGAAAAGGAGATGGAACTAACCCTTTTTCCTGAGCTCTGACCTTTCTTCTTTGGTATATTTTTAAGAGAATTATTGCCCTTATGTGGGACTGAAGTAGGTTCAGCAGATTTAGTTTGACCTGATCTCTTGGTTGGCTGTGTTGGCACTACTACAGCAGTGTTCTCTGGAGACTGCACTGAATTCTGGGTTGTGTCAGAAAGGGAAAGCTGAGTTTCTGCTATATTCTCTGTAACAGGAGCTAAGAAAAAAAACAAAAAATTAAAGTGAGTGACATAATTAAGACATTATCTTCTTATGACTCAACAGATGTTTAAGTTAATCTTTAAAATTCTCCCCCAAGGTTATTACTTGAAAATAAAATAAAAGTACCATTTGAAATACTAGGTACTTTAAGCTTTCATACTACCAGGAAATAGTTTAATTCTCCAGAAAAAGAGGTTTATGTAAGATTAATCAATAACTTTCATCTATCACAGTAAAAAATTCTAGCAATTTGCTTTTTATCTACTTCCTATATTTTTTCTTGGCATAGAAAAGAATCTTTCCCTCAGAAAACACTACCCAATTAATTGCGGCACGTATAGGAATAATCTTGTACATCGACATAATGAAGAGCAAAATAACTACCTAGGGCTCTTTCTTCATCTTTTGAAGGGCAGCTGGCTCCTTTCCTCTTTCTTTTTCTTGTAGCTTTATTGAGGTATAATTAAAAAATAAAAATTAAACATGTTCTTGTATGTACATCAAATAATAAAAGTTTCATATACTACAATACAGACTCTATATTTATGTTGCCATGAAAATGTCACCATCATTCTCAAGCAATTTGTAATTACTAGTAACCTAAGAGCCCAATCCAGATTATTTTGATAGGCTGAATGAATATTACCTGTCAGATCACTTTTATGTTCACAGTTAAATAAAAAGGTATTAATCCCTTGATAAATCAACTCTTCTACTTCTAAGACAACCAACTGTGTCTCCTTTCTCCTCATTCAACTTTGTTACTGGCTATCTTTGCTTCAACCCAATTAACCATATTTTATATTGTTATGACATCTAACTATACATATTCCTGATTTTCATCCAACTACTAGTTTTCTTTGGGTTTGGCTTTACTCCTTTGTCACTCTGCACCCAACTGTCTCCATCTGCCAATACCCTGACCTAGTGTCCTTTCCTCTCTCACACCTTGATCTTGGGGCATGTCTAACTTGTGAATTCCCACAGATTCCAAGCTACACAACAAAATGGGCAATCTTTTTCTGTAAAGGGACAGACAGTAAATATTTCAGGCTTTGAAATACTTAGAAAGCTACATACAAGCTCTGTCACACATTCTTCTGTTTAATTGTTTATGTGTTTTTAAAATATAATCAGGAGTATAAAAGCCATTCTTAGCTCATCAGCTACATGATGAGCCAGATATGTCCCTCAGTTTGTAGTCTGCTAATTCCTACTTTAGAACATTAGCATACTATTGGTCTCTATAAAATCCTATAAGATTTTGTAATTACTAACTTCACCCAAGGAGTCACTGTTGTGGCACACTGATTCCCAAGTATGTTTCCATACCAGAATGGTTTCCCTTGTTTATGATTCCATTTCTTTTACTCTTCTCTATTCAATAACCTTCAACTTTTATGTGAATATTAAAGGGTATCTTAGTCTTAACCCTTCCATTTCTCCTCTTAAAATACTTTTATTTTCAACTTTTTTCTTTTGCATCAAATGAAAAGTTTTTTCTACACTCATCTAAACTACTTTGATTTATTTTTTATTCTACTTTTTCTGACCCAGGGTCTCACTCTATCGTACAAGCTGCCCCTGAACTCATTATGTAGCCCAGACTGGCCTCAACTCACAGCAATCCTCCTGTCTCGGCCTAAGTGCTGGGATTATAGGTGAGCACCAATATACCCAGCTAATTTTTTTACATGGTGCTGGAAAACTGAATCCAAGGCCTTGCATAAGTTAGATAAGAAAGTGATCTAACTACTGAACTCCACCAACAGCCCTAAACTATTTTTACATATGTGTTAACAACTATCTTCTTAGATTTCTCTGGGATATGATGGCTTTAATTGCCTCCTTTACATGATATGACATCACATGATCCTTAACTCCTTCCTCTCTTTTATAACCCATTACATGCTCTTTGTTTTGATATTATAACCCTGATGTGGTATACTTTCACGCCTTTTTCCCCCTCTTTCTTTTCCTTCTTTCTCTGTATTACACCTTGATCACTTTTACTTCACACCTCACCCCCTACATCCTCTTTCCCCTCTTCACAAAGTCTATCTTCTTACTTTCTTCCATGTTTCTCTTACTTTCTTATGATTTGGTTTTCTCACATTTCCCCTATATTAAGCATTTCTTCTCCTAAACATGCTTTACAGAAATTCTAAGGTCAATAACAAACATTTCCTAGGTACTACATCCAAATATCCTCATTCTCATGACAAAATCTATCGACTCTCACAGTTCTAATCCCTGACTGTGAATACATATCATGAACAAGAGCAACATATTGGTTTCTAAACATAGGTTCAAATTCTTCTGCCAGGTTGGTTTAAGATAAAAATTAGGAACATAGGGAGTCCTCAAAAAATATTTACTGAAAGGCCAGCATAGTAGCATATGCTTGCAAAACCAGCAACTTGGGAGGCTGAGGCAGGAGGATTACAATTTTCCTATTAGCTGGGGCAACTTACTGAGACCCAGTCTCAAAACCAAGAACATAAAATGGTTTCAGTTTGTAGCTACGTGGTAGAGTACCTCTGGGGGTTCAGTTACTAGCACTACAAATAAGCAACACACACAACACAACTAATGAATAAAAATTATTCTCAAACTAAGCACAGTATATTGCATTTCTTTAATCCCAACTATTAGAGTAACTAAAACAGGAAAATGGTTGAGTTGGAGGCCAGACTTGGCAACTTAACTGGATGTAGCTAAGTGGTAAAGTGCTTGCTTAGCATGTGTAAGGCACAGTATTCAATTCCCATTATTAAAACAAAATAATTTTAACTAGAAGTTAATGCTGCATCACATTGATACAGAGCTAGTAGTACATAGTATACACAAAAATTGGAGCTGCAATACAAAAGAAAGCCCGCATGGAGCCCAGAACATCTGACGGAGCTGGGAAAGGAAGGAGCACCCCAACAACAGACAGGAGGATGTGGGAAAGTCAGAAATCCTGAAGTCACATTGGAAGTGGAGGAAAACAGCAGTGGACTTGGCGTGGCCCTGAGCTGTCAGCATCCACAGACCACAGGTGGAGAAAAGCCCAGAGGCCAGAACCTCAGTCTGAGGTAAGCACAAATCCGGGAGAAGTGGGAACTGTCAGCAGCTGGCAGCACCAGCCTCTGAAAAACGAACCCACGGGTAGTATATACACTACAAATGCAATGTGCGCTCCCCCTAGAAAAGGCCCCCGGGGAGCTCAGACCAGAAGCAGTGCTCAGCAGCCATAATATGCAATGATGTAAGCAGGAGCCAATTAAAAAAGAAGGGGAAAAAAGCCCAAGACTAAACTCTTTAGAGTTAAAGAAAGCTAAGAAGAGCATATCAGGGCTTTTGGGGGGTTACCCTTAAACTGTGCCTAGGAAGAAACTGGCACAAGAGGCAGAGAGAGGAGAAAAGAGGAAAAAAGGCTGTTGATCTTCTGAACGGCTCTGAGGGTGGAGAGCCCTGCCCTGGGGGAGGGAAGGGAGGACAGGCGGGAGAGCTTTACTGAGGGGGCAAGGGATGAACAAGATACCTCAAAAGGGGGACCATCAACCCATCCCTCCTGTGTGCCCCAGAGGATTCTGGGTCACTGCTGCCCTGCACACCAGAGGCATCTAGGACCAGACGAGATGCAGGCAGCCCACTCCTTTTCACCAGCACACCAGAATGTTTGGGACTAGGAGATCCACTGTCCTGTCCAGAGACTTCCAAGTGGCCGCTGCCCTGCGCAACATAGGCATCTAGCACTCAGAAAGTATATCACCTGCCCGTCCCATGCACCAGAGGCTTCCAGGTAGCCACAACCAACTTGCTCCTTTTCTCCTGTGTCAGAGGCATTTGAGAACATTTCCCTGTCCCTCCCATACGCACCAGAGGCTTCTGGGTCACTGATTCCCTGCATACCAGAGGCATCCAACACCGGGAATTCCACTGCCCCATCAGTCCCTTGGGCCAGAGGCTTCCAGAGGCATCTAAGACTGGGCCTTCCCCAAACCCTTCTTGCCTGCACACTAGAGGCAGTCAGCCAGAGACAGCCAGAGAAAACAGAACCCTGAAGAAACGTGGTAATGTATCTCCTACAAAAAGACCTGACACCCCAGAAAATGATAATAGGGATCATGAAATAGCAGAATCCAAAGATGAAAAAGACAAAAAGGATGACAACTTCTGGGCCCAGAAATACTTTGAATTAAAACAAGAAATGAAACAGATAATGCAAGTGATATGCCAGGACATAGCTAAGCTAACAGCAAACATTGAAAAGCAATTAGAGGAGAACGAAGATATAAACCAGAAGATAATAAAGGCAATACAAGAAATCAGAGAAGACCACAACAGAGATATCAAAAACTTGAATGCAGATATTCAGGAAGTGAAAAACACACAGGAAATAATAAGCAACCACTTTGAACATGTTCAAAATACAATGTCAGATCTAGAAGATAAAATGGTTGAGTTGCAACATACAGGCTGTAAAGAGCATAAAGCAAAAAAGGAAGAAAGTGAATCATTACAATGGCTGGTAGATGATTCAAAAAGAAATAACCTCAGAATTATGTGAGTCCAGGAAAAGACTGAGGACAAAACAAAAGGCTTAAAGGTCATGTTCAATGAAATTATGGAAGAAAATTTCCCAAATCTAAGAAAAGAAATGAACATGGAACTACTGCAGGCATATAGAACACCAAACAACTTTGATCAGAAGAGATCCTCATCACGACCCATCATAATTAAAATACTAGAAACCCAACACAAAGAGAAAATACTAAAATCGGTAAGAGAAAAACAGAAGGTGACCTCCAAAGATAAGCCCATCAGGATAACTTCAGACTTCTCAACCCAGACTCTAAAAGCCCCAAGATCATGGAGCAATGTCATCCAAGCACTACGAGAACATAAATGGCAACCAAGACTGCTATATCCAGCAAAATTATCTTTTAAATTAAGAGGGATAAATTAAAACTTTCCATGATATAGAAATGTGCAGCCACTAAGTCAGCTTTGCAGAGAATACTTAAAGGAAGCTTAGAAAGCAAAAGGGAGGCCAACAATACCAATGACCCCAGAGAAAAAGAGACAACAGCTAGAGGAGAATGAACTGAGAAAAAAGTAAGGCTATGCACAAAATTAGGGATGAACAGATAGGTAAAAGGATAAACCAAAGTGGGTAAATGTTAATAGTGAAATATGAATAAATAATATATAAAAGTTTAAAAAATCTGAAACAACTAAGCATACCTATCTATTGTTTAACTGTAGTATACTTATATGATACAGATTTAAGTCCATTTAATGTAGCAAACTGGTAAAGTCTTAAGCTTGTTTAATGTAGCAATTCACTTTTTTTGATGTTGAATGTAAGTTTATCCTCTTCGAGAGAGGCAGAAACATAAGCAGCACCAAAATAACTTAGAAGAAAGGTAACATCTAAAGAGGAAATGTAACAAAAAAATAGGTTGGCATTTAAATCATTTGATATATTCTAAAACAGTACCAGCTGTTCTATAAAATCTGTGCAATCTCCCCACATCATTATTAGTAATAGTATAGCAGTGTGCAAAACAGTAATTACACGCAACATTGGGAACTGACATAAAATCTTTTAAAAATACATATGCATGAATATATGAATGCACAGGCAGATAAAATTATAAACCAAATCAAGCGAAATGTTAGTAATCAGTGAAATGTGATTAAGTTATGATAGTTTAAAAATTCTGAAATAACTAAATTTGTTTTCATATCTATTACTTTAAGTACACTTATGTGATATAGATTTATGTTCACTTAATGTAGCAATGTGATATAGTTTTAAGTTCTTTTATTGTGGCAATTCACTTGTTAGGTATTTGATGTAAGTTTATCCTAAGAAAACTGATTGTTGTAAAGATAACTCTGTGAATGTTCATTCATGTACCTTCTAGTACTCAGCTAAGGCATTTAAAATTTAACTTTTCTTCTTCTTTCTCATATTTACTGGTCTTTTGAATTACATGGTTGTAGTTCTTTTCTTATGTGGACTAGTGGGTGAGGCCAGGTTTAAGAATATCAACAAAGATATAGTAAAATATAGGGAAAAAAGGCCTTTTGGCAAATATTCCAATAAAGGGATCGGTTGGACTCAGAGAAGAGACATCAAGATTTGACTACTGCAGCTCATTCAAGGAATAGGAAGCTTAGCTAAAAAGTGGTGATGTAAGTGAAATGATTCAGACGCAGAAGACTAAACATGTTAACTACCATATAGTCTCTCTGACTTGGGAAAACCAGAATACAGGCGTTTTATAGAACCACATGACATGATAGCCAGAGTTGGGGGGAAGGGGAGGGAAGGGTGTTGGGAGGGTCAAAAATGAGAAGGAATTGTCAAATTGATATATATAGTGCACAAAATACTCAAGTTCATTGTAAACATATATTGTATATGTATATTAATAAAAATAGTGGGAAAAGTTTTAAAAATTAAGCTCAAAGTAATTAAAGCAATAATTGAGCAGAAACAATTTGAGTTTTCAGTTCTTTTAGCTAACTTTATCTTAAGGGAAAATATGTACCAAATATTGGAGGAGTACCTTCTGACAATTTTTGACTCTCAAAGAACATAACATGGATTTTTCTGTAGTACCGAAGATAGAACCCAGGGACTTTGTACTGAGCTACAACCCCAGTCTATAGTTTTGTTGTTGTTTTCAGATGGTCTTGCTAAATTGTTAGGTGTTGGGGTCTTCAGGGCCTGAGAGCCTCAGCATTGCTGACCTTGGCCGAGTTCATTCCTTCCCACGAACAAATGTTACTGCTTGTAAGTTAAGCCAGGTGTTGTTTTGCTTAAACCCCGGGAACTGCCCCTTATAGCATCCTCCTTCCTCTACTCCTTCCCTCCCCCTGGGCGACCCCTTGCTGGTTGAGGCCTTGCGGATTGGCCCAAGGTAACTACCTCAGTCTATTTACGCCCTTGTACCCACTAAATAAACTTGAGACGTTGTTAGCTGAAACGACTCCCAGTGTTACTCTGTAGACTGACCCCTCCTCGGCTGTTCCGGGGGTGCCTGCAGGATGGAGACCCCTACAGTTAGGCTGCCCAGGCTGGGCTTGAACTCAAGTCCTTCTGCCTCTCCTTACCAGAATGCTAGGCTTACAGCCCCAGACCACTGTTTCATTTTCAATGACTACTGGCAATTAACAAGTCTGGCTTTTTTATTGGAGGGGGGTGGGGGATGGTACTAGGGCTTGAATCCAGTGCCTTTGCCCTGAGCTGTATCTCCAGCTCTTTCTAATTTTTCATTTTGAGATAGGGTCTTACTAAACCACGCTGGCCCAAACTTGTAATTTTCTTGCCCCAAATTCCTAGAACATTGGATTTGCAGGTGTCCATCACTGTGCACAGCTTTTAGTTAAAATACTCTAAGACTTATATACCAAAATGTTACCAATGGCTATCTCCAGAAGAGAAACACAAACAATTTTAGAGGCCCTCTTATCACTCAGCTTTATTTTCTAAATGCTATTAAAAAATACCTATGTTGCAGTTAAAAATACATAATGGCCCAACAAAGATAAACTTCACCATTCTTTGAGTAACAATACAGCCAGCCATTCTAAATGTTTAGCCGTCTCTAAGGAAAAACAGATATTCAGCACAAGAATAATACTCTATTTAATTCAGCGTTAAGTATAATACTCTATTGAGAAAGAAAGCCACAGAACTTTTAGTTTAGCATACAGTTAGCCCTCTGCAACAAGTTCTAAATCCATGGATTCAACCAACCATGGAATGAAAAGTATTCAAAAAATTCATCTATCTAGATATTTTTATTGTCATTTTCCATAAATAATAACTATTTACATATAATTTACATTAATAATACATATCACAAGTAATTTAAAAATAATTTAAAATATACATGATGCTGTGCATTCACAGATACGACACCATTTTAAAGAAAGGATTTAACCATCCTTGGATTCTGGTATCCCTGGGGGGGTCCCTGGAACCAATACCCTGAACATAATGAAGTTATTACTCATCAATCCACTAAAAATAATATTATCACTGCTGGCTGCAGCAATCTTTAGAAATCTCACGAATAAAACACAATAATCTGTAGCCCAGTCTAGCAATTCCAGAATTAAAGAGTAGATCACTTCAGTACCATAGGTAGAAATTGTCAGAGAAGATGGACAGCGGAACATAACGGAAAAAATAAAAAACCATCTCTACTGTTCAAGTAGTTGACTGCCAAAGCACATGGTATCCGTTATCTATTTATAGGATCAAGGCATCTTCTGTCCTTGTCAGGTAACACTCCCTTCACATATACAGATTTCAACTCTGTCTCCCACAGGTCTCTACTTAAATCTTTCTTCACTTCAAGACTTAAATTTTGTGATCATGTAGACGTCATTAAAATAATCTCCCTTTTTCCTACTGTGTCCAAAACAAGCATAAAAGTCCCTTTCCTTTTCCACTCTTTTCATTTTTCAAAAGTTCATTGTACAAATTGACTTTCTTTTTTGTCCACTTTTTTTTTTTTTTTTGAAACATTGCTCTGTAGTCCAGGCTGGCCTTGAACTCGCAACAATTCTCTTGCCTCAGCCTCCTAAGTACTGGGATTACAGGCTTGCACCACCATGCCCAACCAATTTTTTATATGCTGCTGGGGAACTGAAAACAGGGTCTTGAGCATACTAGGCAATTATTTTTTACCGCTGAGCTATACCCCTTCTTCTACAATCCCTTACAAACTGACTTTCACAAGGAAAAAAAAAAATGAAGTTACACAGAAAAACAAAGTCTCAATGATCTAGTGGTAACTGCTCTGATTTTTATGGAAAAGGGATCTGGTCCTTCTATATTTTAATCCTGTTGGACCTTGCACCAAATTCCCAATTCTAATCTGAGGATTTACCCAAATGCCCAACTCATCTACCAACTATACCACTGGAGTGCAGTAACAAAAGCAAAGCAAAAAAAAAAAAAAAAAAAGCCTACCCTACTGCCTTATTTTTTTATTTTTTTATTTTTTGGTAGTGGAGACTGAGCCCAGGGGCCTTAACACTGAATCTCTAGTCCATGTTTTAGGTTTTAATTTTAAGACAGGGTCTCACTAAATCCTAAGAAAGCTGCTCATGCTAGGCTTAAATTCAGGATCCCCCTGCTTTAGGCTGCGAGAGTGCTGGAATTACAGGCCTGCACCACCTGGTAGGCTCGGTACCTTTCTGAGGGTTCATGATGACTCCCTGTGGATTTCCCTCTCAACACCAAGAACCAGTTTTACAGTATTAAAAAATAAATCTTAAAACACAAGAAAAGGTAGTTCTTACACAAAGAGAAATGAATGATACATTTAGAAAATGATTTCTTTCACTTCAAGTAGCTTGCTTTTGGTCTGACAGGGAACAGTCATTTTTGGGAAGCACTGTCTAGACAACTACACCAAAACCAAATATATTTTTAAAATTTGCAGTTTAGATTCATCTCATTTTAAAGCCAGCCTTGTAGATCTAAGACAGATTAAATATGGGAGAAAGCACTCTTCATTATATACCATACAGAAATATACCTTGAAAAAATTACTAGGAAAATCTCTCAAACATAACTGAAAATCCAAATAATGGCTTTCTAAAGAAATATATATGTACAACTAGAGCTGTGTTTCTGTCTCCATACTTAAGTGACAGCACCTTATTTTCTTGGAATATGTGCTAAATTAAAATAAGAAAATCTAGCTTAGTAAAATGAGTATAATTTTCCTACCCTAATATAAAAATCTCATAAGTATTCAGCCTAGAAATAAAATCATAAAAATACAATAAGCTAGAAATCAGAATTAGAACTTACAAAGGCTTTTAAGTTTTTTTAAAGTATGTGTTTTCTACTTGTAAACTACAAAAATTGCAAAGTCCTTCAATTAGCCTGGTAAGGAATGCTTCCAAGTGAAGACTATTTTTCCCCATTTTATTGATATGTATAAGTGCAAAATTTAAGGTTTAAAATGAAGTTTAGCATATTGTGCACCTACCTATCTTGTCAAGGTGACAAGGACTTTCCCACTCTCCTTTTGTCCCTCTCCTTACCCACCCCTCCCTCCCTCCCCACCCAACCACCCTGTTTCACTTTCACAGGTCACAATAAGCAACGATATCGAACAATTTCAAAGTGAAGACTATTTTATCTCACAACTGCTATGTATATATGCTTGACATTTTAAAAGAAGGTTACAATCTCCATAACCTTTAATATTTTCAGAAGAAAGTTCACACTAAAGAAAGCAATTTCAATTGTTTTAGGTCAATTTATAATTCATCTAATAATGAGTTTTTAAGAACCACTTGATTTTTAAACCCTAATTATCTTTTCCTTCCTGAGTAATATCTGTAGAATGACTTCCATTTATGCTGTTAAAAAACTGTTAATGTTCTCAAGTTTCTTCCATTTGCCTGCAAAAGCCTCCAAGCTGCTGGACTTTACAAATGCCTACTATTCCATTGTGTATAAATACCAGTCTGTATCCACTGGTCTGCTGATAGGTATTGAATGCTCAGTGAAGTGAGTCAGAAGAAGAAGGTGAAATATTGAATGGTCTCTCTGATATGAGAAACCCAGATCACAACTATCTCATGGAACTTAAAGTGAAAAACAAAGTGAACCAGAGGGGTAGTGTGGGGAGGGAGGAAGGGGTGAGTAGGGGGCGGGACTAACGGAGAGCAGGAAAGTCCTTGTCACCTTGACAAGACATGTATGTGCACAAAATGCTCAACTTCATTGTAAACCTTAATTTTGCACTTATACATATCAATAAAATGGGAAAAAAACTGTTAATGTTGTCTGTTACAATTACCACAAGAGCACATTACAAGAACTGGCACAGTATTTACTTGGTAAAATTATTATCCACATTTTGTATCATAGAAATACATTTACTAAGTCTCATATAATACCAGTAAGAATAATTCACTGTCATATTCCTAAAAATGTAGAAAAAGTGGACAACTTTCATCACAAACTGGTAATTTAAATGACTAAATCTGACTTACAATAATATCGTTCTTCTTTTAAAACAGAAAAAGATTTTAATAGTTGAAATAACCAGACTTTTCCCAATATCATAAAATAATATTTTTAAGGTTCAAATAACCAAACACTGACGTGTTCCAATATCATAAAACAATTTTTAGAAGTGAATGTTCAAACAAAAGTGCCCACAATTTCAGTAAGTAATCTTCAGAACAAAAGAGAAGATTTTCTGAGGTAAAGAAATTACTGGGATATTTAGTATACAAAAGCTAACAAAGCAGACGAGTTTCTTTAACCACACTTTGATGATAATGTAACTTTTGCTGTAATTCTTATCTTTTTAAGTATCCCAGAGAAAAAATGTTGTTGCTGTATTTACTATTAAGCTGATTTAAGTTCCACTTGATAGCCTTGCTCCGTATCAGGAATATAACTGCATTTCTGAAAAAAGGGAGTGAGTCAAGAACAAAGCCCAAGTTGTCTGAGCAAGCCTCAATTTCTAACAAATGGGGATGAAGCTAGGGACTAACTGGACTGCTGAAGTAATTCACATATTGTCTGTAGGATACAGAGAAAGAGATCATTAGTCACCTGCTCAAACTTCCTTCACTCCTGCTTTTAGAGAAGGTCAGAAAATTTAGAAAGACTTGCAAAAATCTAACTGCCAAACCAAAGCTCTGTAGACAAAGTCATCCCTGCTGGGATACATGACCTAAAAATCAAGACATTTTAATAATCTCAAGAGAATTTGTTAAAATATATCATAGAACAGAAACAAGAAATGGAATCTCCAGGCTCTCTTGAAATCATTGTACTTGGTAAGAATACTTAAAGCAGAAAGAGTAAATTTGTTCAAGATGCTTATATGAAAAAGAAAATACCAGCTATTTTAAATTTTATGGCTTTGGGACAGTATTTCTATACATTTCACTTATACCAAACAAGAAGAGTACTGAATATCCTAAATATCTTATTCCATATATTATAAACTATATTAAGGGCAAAAATCTAAATGAATACCTGAGTATTTATCGGGAAGCCTTCTATGCAGACTAACATACCTTAAACTTTTCACAGCCTTGGCTTATATCCCTCTGCTAATTCTGACCCACTGTAACAGAGAAAAGTGCTGCTTTATGTGATTTTTTTAACCAAATATATACAGTACTGCAAAAAATTAAGATAAAAGTTGGTAAAGACATATGTCTATAAAATCTTTACTTTCTAGTTGGGGGTGGTGAGGAAGACAGGGGCTGAGAGTAGAGATATTTACTCAATGAAAACTTCGGAATTCTCAAAAGACAAACTTCAGCAATTAAGGAAAATACTTCATGTTAGGAGGTTTTCATAGTACTATTACTCCATAGAATGACCATTTATATTTCAGAATATCAAAGTTTATATTTTAAAATATACTCCTTTAAAATACTTTAATCTTAGAAAATTTTTATTTGTATAATTATGCCTGAATTAGCAACCAAGAAAATGTAATTGGCCAGGTCTATCAAATATTCATTATCAGAAATGCTTTACAAAGCTGTAAAGCAAATGCCATGCTACCGAGTTCCATTTTTAAATTAAAAGTTATTTCTATGAGAGGGAGAGGTGGGGGCCCCAATAAACTGAAGGGTTCTACCATGGAAAAAGTACAAATCGTGACTGAACGCCTAGAGTGCCATTAGACAGACTACTTCGCTATACCTTCCTGACATTAAGTTTTCTCTTCCTCCACAGTTCCCTTTGGACAGAGAAATTCCCCTATACCCTTGAGATCCTGCAACTTTATACTCAAAGCATCTGGAAGTTTGCTGCCTGCTTTCCCTCTGGCCTATAAGGCCACAATTGCTTAAAGAATTAATGCATTTGGTTATAGGCTTCCCCCAAATAAAAAGAGAGGAAAATGAACAACTTTATTTTTAAATCTTAAATAGTTCTAAAAATAAGGGTAGTTCCAGTTCTGATTCTAAGTTGCTGGACTGTCCTGTCCTGCTCCTTCATGTATTAAACATTTGGAATGTCTGGCTATAAATTCCTGTAACTATATGCTAGAGACATAGGAAGAGCAATATGGAAAAAAAAAAAAAACACAAGAACAGAAGCTCACAGAGTATTGCTAAATGTCCATTATTGTTTAGAGCAGGGATAGGGCACCTTTCTGCCAAGAGCCATTTGGTATTTATGACATTATTCACAGGTAACACAAAATTATCAACTTAAAAATTAGCATGCTGGGGCTGGAGGAATGGCTCAGCAGTTAAAGCACTTGCTTAGCAAGTGCTATGTCAAGTGCTAAGTACCCGAATTCAATTCCCCAGCACCACATAAGCTGGGCGTGGTGGCGCATGCCTGTAATCCCAGGCTGAGGCAGGAGGATTGCCGTGAGTTCAAGGCCAGCCTGGGCTCCATAGTGAGTTCAGGTTCATCCTGGGCTACAGGGTGAGACCCTGTCTCAAAAAAAAAAAAAAAAATAGCATGCTATATTTGATGAAATATTTAATTATTATATAACTAATCCACCCCCTAATATGACAAGTAAATGATTTTGCAGGCTATATATGGCTGCAGGGTAATAGTCCCTACCTCAGATATGTGACTCAATTTTCAAATTGCCAAGGACAACGTTAAATGTTTGGGTCTTTCCTCTTTCTCACTAGCCTAGGATTATATTAAATTACAAAGCTGTACAGTAAAGGAAACAATCAACAGAGTGAAGGGAAAACTGACAGAATGGGGGAAAAACTGCCAGCTATTCTTGGACAGAGGGCTAATATCTAGAATATATAACAAATTTAACGACAATTAGACTCCTCCACATATAAGACCTAACTTAAAAATGGGCAACTAAAAAAAAATGGTTCTCAGAATAACAAATGGCCAAGAAATACATGAAAAAAAATTTTAGCAACTTTAGCCACTAAAGAAGCACAAATAAAAACAACACTGACATTCCATCTTACCCCAGAAAGAATGGTTATTATAAAGAACTCAAAAAAAAAAATCACAAATGTTGTCAAAGTTGGGCGGGGGAGTAATCCTTTTAAATTGTTGGTGGGACTGTAAACTGGCATAACCATTATGAAAATCCACATGATTTCCCAAAAATGTTAAAACTGATATTCTACTTGACCAGCAATACCTCTTCTGGTATCTTTTCACAGGAGTTGAAGACATCATACAACATGCATACCTATCTTTATTAACAGTAGAAGTCACAATAGTAAAATCTTGGAAACAGTAAATCCATCAATACATGAATGGATAAAGAAGATGTGATATATATACACAATGGAGTACTACTCTGCCATAAAGAATGATTAAACTCAAGTCATGTCTAAGAAAATAAATGCACAAGATGATTTATGCCTAGTGAAATGAATCACACACTGAAAGTCAAACATTGCACAGTTTATCTGAGAAAACCAGCATAGAAACAAGTAAAAGAGAAGAATAAAAGAATGAGAGAAGAAAATAAGGATATAGATTTTGTGGGTAGAAACAGGGGATATGGGGGATGCCAGCCATGAAGACTGAGACATCTGAAACGTGAGATCTCAAACCTTTCCTCCCTTAAACTGCGGGTGTCAGATACTATGTCCCAGAGACGAAAGTGACTATGACAAGATAATATGTACACCAACTCCTCACATTAAATGTAGTTATTATGCATGACAAATATGTATTAAGAAAAATAATTTTGAAAAAAAGGAAAAAGAAAAAATTCCAGCAAGAATGCATTTACCTAAATACACGAACAGGTTCTCTTTATGCTGCATTTTATCTTTAAAATCCTCTCTCTTCTATCATTGAAGAAACCAACCTAATGACTATCTCACATTTATGTATTCTTCTCAGTATCCTAGATCTCCAGACCTACTGAATCAGAACTCCTGGATATGAATTCCAGGGCACTGCCTTTTAGCAATCTACTCCAGAAGACTCCAGTGTAAGAATTACTATCTTAAATGATGATCCAGGGCCAGAGAATAGTGCAGTAGTGAAAGTGCTTGGCTAAAAAGTGCAAGGCCTTGAGTTCATATTGCCCAGCACCACATAAGCTGGGCACAGTGGCACATGCCTATAATCCTAGAACTTGAGAATCTGAGGCCAGACTGAGCTAAACAGTGAGTTGAGGACCAACCTGGACTATACAGCACAACCCTGTCTCAGAAAACAAAAACAAAAAGTAACCCATAGGGTTCTGTCTTGGGCAATTCCTATCTATTTTACATGTTCAACTAAAACCATACTCAAAATTCATATCACTTTCTCTTATCAATAAAATGTAAAAAATGCACCTTAACACACACCTATATTCCCACGTGGCACAAAAAATATTTGTGCACCTGGATGTCCCAAATTTAACCTGAAAACCTAAGAGTAGTGATTTATGAAACACAGAATTTTAATTCTCCCAAATAACAGACTGGAAATGCACAATACACATTAATATGAAGGTTCTGCTGCCCAAAGTCTTCAGGGTTCTAGCTCCTTTCCCTTCCCACTTTTTGCTCTCTAGTGCCTAGGATATAGTCCCCATCTTATGGTCCAAAGTGGAACTCCACTCAAGACCACATTCCTAGTAGCAGGAGAATAGCCGGAAGAGAACATGCTCCTCTCTCTATAACACACTTTCTGAAAGTAAAATACATGATCTGTATTTAGTCTCATAGTCATACCATATTTTAGAAGACTAGAAAAGTAGTCACTATTGTGCACAGGCATACTGTATTACTATGAAAAAAAAGGAGATAACAGATATTGGAGGTCAACAGCATTCTCTGCCACATATTCCAAACTTACCATGTCCCATATTGAACTCATCTGTTTACAGGATAAACTAATTTTACCTATTTATGACATGTTTACCTTACCTTTATTTCCATTTGGGCTGAAATCTCCTTGTCTTTTAATAATCCCATCCTGTGTCTTTTTCTGGAGCTTTCCTTTCACCCAACCACCTTCTCATCTAGCCTAAACTGGAAGTCTTAGGCCAACTCCATGGCTAGCACTGCATTCTGTAGTTTTTATTTTTATACCTCTATCTCTCCATTCATCTCTTTTCCACTACAAGATAACTTCAGGGCAGTGACTATGCCTTTAAAATTATTTTACTATCATACAAATTCTGCATCACAAATTTTACAAAATCAGCCACTAATATCTGCATCTTAGAATGAGGGCAGCAAGAACTAGTGAGAGAGGTATGTAATTTTAAAAATCAAGGTATATAGTAGAATTTAACGGAATGTGGTAAAGTCCCACATTATGGAAGATTTTAACAGAAGTTACAAGGATAACATAGCTATACAAGCTCTTTCCCAGCCACTGTCCTCCTCTACACACTTTATATACTTACCTGCTACATCTCTCTTTTTCTGGTAAAAATACATTTAGTGAGGCAAACTTACATTATACATACAAAAATTCCACTAACAAGTTTATATTAAACTTAGGCCAATGACTAGGTTCTGTGGTTAGACCTCACTTAAATATCACACTTATTCCACCACAGAAGACCACATTAGGCATTTCTAAGCCCTTGGAAGTCACCAATGAGCCTGAATATTTTGAGGACTTTTCTGAACCAAAGTATCTAGATGATCATAGTACTCAATTTAGAAAACACAGCATTAAAAATTATAAACACTATTATAACTAAAATAACATACAAATTTACAATACAAACTTACAACAGTCAAACATTTTCAAAAACATGTAAATTTTACTTATTATCAAAGTACTGATTTCATTTGAAAACCCAATTCATATTAAACATGTTTTTAATAGCTGTTATAACCAACCTTAAAAATCAAACCTTGAGACAAGACAATGAAATACCACGTATAAAACTTTTTTTCTATGGTACTGGAAATCAAAACTACGGCTTTACATACGCTAAGCTGAGCTGTCTCTCTAGTCCTCATGTAGAGTTTTTTAATTAAATAGCAACTATAAAAGTAGCTGCCCACCCTCTGCTACACTGTTTAAGCAACAAGGCTTCCTTGGTCCAAATGTGATGTTGCTTACCTTTGCCTATATTCTCCATGGTATACTGCAATTGAAGAGAGTGATACTTAAGCAGCCCTCAAGAATTCTACTCATAGCCTTCTTTTATCTCTAGCACTGCATGGACAGTGCTTTGGCTGTTCTGTCTGCTGCTTTGTTTGGGCACAAAGTACTAATATCCCCAAAGCTAACCACAACTCTACCAAAAGCAGTTAGATATAACTTCAACAGAACAAAAGATCATGTAATTACGTATTAGCTTACCATTAGTTCCTAGTGGCTGCAATACATGTCCTGTCATGCAACACCACCCAATTGGGAAAATATCCCGAGAATAATACTTGCACCAGTAATCAAATGCTCCACTCCAGCCATCAAATGTAATGTATACTTCATCTCCTCTAACATTTCCAATTGTTGCTGGGCAGATCATGTGGGGATTCTTTCTGTCGACGGCTTCAAGTTTCATCCCAATTTTAAAATTATTTTCGGGTGGCTTTGGTGGTTCCTACCAAAATATTAAATTTTTTTTTCATTGTTAAGATGTATTAAGAACTATTTGCTCAAATTACAACCCTTTGCAACCCAAAATGCTTAACTATTTCCCCATTTTATTAATTAACACAGGAGGAAAGGAATTCTCACAGATTTGAAAATTTCTTTTCTAACATCTTTTCATTCTGTAGATTCGTCTGTAGCAGAGCCAAGGACCTTGAAGGAAACAAACTAGGAATTTGGTGAACAAAACATCAATGATACCTGCACTCTGGTGGAACAGATATTCTCGTGGTGGTGGTAAGTGGTGGGTGAAGACAAGGGAAAACAACCAACAAGATTTGAAGAAAAAAGACAAACTCGGTAAATATGCAAAGTGTACGGATGATATTGAGTGGCAGTAAGTCAAAGGGAACAGCAGCAGATAATACCCTAAAAGGAACTCAAAGTATAAAACGTGGATGCAAAAATATAAAAGTCGCATAATCTGACTGATACATAATACCCAGAAATCGACAGTGAAATAAAGCATTCCTAACATGGTATGGTGACACACACCTGTAGTCCCAGTACTCACAATAAGAACAAAAATTAAATATTTAGGAATAAACTTTACAAAAGATGTAAAAGATCTATATAGAGAAAACTATAGAACCTATTTGAAATCTGGATTTGTTATTCTTCCAGCTTTGCCTTTGGTGCTTAGGACTGGTTTTGAAATTCTGGGTCTTTTCTATTCCATATAAATTTTAAAGTTGTTTTTTTCCAGTTCTGTATTTTGATTGATATTACATTGAATCTGTACAGCAATTTTGGAACTATGGCCATTTTGACAACATTAGTCCTCACTATCCAGGCACATGGAATGTCTTTCCGTTTTCTATAGTCCTCTTCAATCCCTTCTTTCAGGTTCCATAGTTTTCTCTGTATAGATCTTTTACATCTTTGGTAAGGTTTATTCCTAAATATTTAATTTTTATTCTTATTGTGAGCATAAAAACATTAAAGCATCTAAATGTGAACACGATTCTCAGAAAACCCAAATACTATGTCAAAAAATCAACTTTTCCTTCAATCAGCCTTTCATCCTAGCATATGGCACCATCACAGCAACCCAGTCAATCAAGCCAGAGGCCTAGAAACAGTCATGGACCAAGGTTCCTAGTCTTACTCAAAGTTAGAATCACCTGAGGCCACACCACCCAGGATACTAACGGAATTTGCATAGGGTGAGGCCCAGGTTTTAATTCCTTAAGTTGAATGTGTACACAAGAACCACTGTACTCGATTCATCCTTTTTACTTGGCAACAAATCTATCAAAACTCACAATATGCTAATTTCACACCTCCATCTCTAAAGTAGTAACATTAAAAGTTAATCTTAATTATGGACATATACTAATGAAATCATAATTTTTAGTATATGCCAAGCACTATTTTAAATGTTTTACATATATTCAGTTAGTGCTTATAACAGCTATGAGGCCAATGCAACTATCCCCATTTTACAGAAGAGAAAACTGATACACACTTGTCTACGAATATATAGCAATTATTAGAAGTGGGTTTTAAGCTTAAGCAGCTTGGCTCATGATCACGTCTTTGGAAAACCCTACCTCATCAACCACCTAGCCAATGGTCAGATGGGAAAGGGGTGAACCTCTGGAAAGGGGGGTGAACCTCTGAAAAGGGGGGTGAACAAAGATGCCCACTAATTCCCCAAACCTCATGGTTCTAATGTGTTACAAAATTTGGAATTCATGTATTTACAAAAAAATGTTAAATTTTATGTCATATGATTTTTTTTACCACAATAAAAAAGTTTTTTTAAAGAATTCATATACAGTGAATAGATGGCTATAAAGTGAAAACCATGGAACCATAGCCGAAGTCAAAATAATAGCATATTATCAGCAAAAAAGTAAAAAGTAATATTTTTCTTAATAAATATTATAAATGAAATAGCCTTATTTCAAAAAAGCTTCCTTCCAATTTAGGTAACTAACAAAACGGTTCTCTCTGCTGTCCATAAAAGGTAATGATGTCATTTTTTAAAGAAGATTTTGGTTTCTCATTGATTCTTGAATGACTTCCTAAGCACACAATGTAATTTGCAAAAAGCAGTAACTATAATAAAAAGATTTCTCCTTTACTGTGAAACAAAAATACTTCCATTCTAGAAGGTAGCGAGTAAGGAATGCGTTTAACCTCTCTTCTTACCTACACACAACATGGTTCTCCTTAAAGGCTATTTCCTCCCATGCCCCTTTCTTATGCCAAGCTCATCACTATCTGCATTACTCCTCTACCTGGCATATTCTTACTCCTGTAGAGTCACAACTCATGGTTCCCTCTTCCTCAGATCTGCATTCAAATGGGACTCAGAGCTTCCTAACCACTAAATTGTAAATAATCAGCTTTACTCTTAAGTAGCCTCTATATATGAGCCAGGTACTGTGAAATTCTTGAGTTATATTTGAGACTGACATCATTTCCCAGTCCTTGGAGCTCTTTGCGTCACTAGGTTCAGTGATACCAGTTTACTATGGTTTTCTACTTTCCTCTAATTCTAAGGCTGAGTAATAATTCAGGTGAATAATTCTCAAGGTTCTAACTTTGATACTCTCGCTTATCTTCCACATAGTCCCTGGACTAGCTCATTCATGCTCAAAGCTTCTATTCCCACTATTTATGCTAAAAGTAGCAAATCCACATGCCCAAATCAAACTTAGTTTCTAAGTTCTCAATCTTTTACTTTCAACAGCCTGTAGTCACACCTACACAAAGTTCCCAAAGGCACCTCAACATGTTCAAAACCGAAACCATATACTCTCTTCACATGTATTCACCTTTCTTACTCCCTTAGCCCATCTTCATTCATTTAACAAACAAGTATATGCCCAGGAACTAAGATAGACACAAAGAATACAAAGACATGCTAACTGTTCAAATGGAATTCATATTGTAGGACACAAGACAGGCAATGAAATAACAATGTAATCCAATATATAAAAAGCCTGAGATATGCACAAAATGCTACAGAAGAATGGAAAGCAAGAATTAGGGGAAGTATTTTGGAAAATATAAAACCTGTTTAAATCTTTAAAAAGTAAAGTAAGCCAGAGAAAACCAACATGAGTCAAAACAGCTCTAAAAAAGAACATTCTATCTTTTAGATATTGTAAGCTATTTAGAACATGAAATCCAAAGCCAGGTGTGGCAGCTGCAAACTAGAGGATCTAAAAAGGTTGTTGAGAGCCACATCTATAATCATAGTACTCCAGAAGGCTGAGAAAGGTAGACCACAAATTTCAGCCCAGCCTGGGTGACTCAGACTCTGTGTCTCAAAACAAAAATGTAAAATGGGCTGGGAATGTAGGTCAATGCAAAGGCCCTGGATTCAATGCCCAGCACCAAAAATAAACAAATAAATAACTGTATTAAGAACTTCTATTTCATCCTCAGTGTGACCAAGAACTTCAAAGAGTTTTACCTGGAGGAATGAATGACATGTTAAGGTTTTTGTGTCACATACACATTTCTAGCAGTTGTGTGGAAGTGTGACGATTAGGGGCAGTTAAAAAGCTAACCTCACAGTCCAGGCAAGAGGAAAACCTGCACAAGTGGCAGTGGTGGTAAGGTTAGAAAGAAAAGACAAAACAAAGAAATAATCAGGAAGCTAAGAAGGCAGACCTTCCTTCCATGTTAATTGGCTATACAGAGGCCAGAGTCAAAGAGGACTGAGGATTTATGATGGCTCCTGGACAAGTTTCAAGTTTGGCTGAAAAGGGTGGCTGTAAATCAACAACAAAAAAAGGGAAATGCAGCAGAAAAGAAAGAAAGGTTGTAATCAAACAATTTATAGTTAAAAAAAAAAGGCCATTAAGCAAATTTCAAAAGCTCCATTTCAGTGCCAATTAGCACAATGTAAACTAAAATAATGACATTCTGTCCTCATCTCCACCTCCCTCCCAAAAAATATTTAAGAATTTTAAAAATGAGTAACATACAATATTGGTGAAGGTATGCGGACCCAAACATGTAAATTTGCTAATGGTAAAGCATAGTTTGGAACACCCTTCTGAAATACAATTTAACATATTTTTTGTTTGTTTTGCTTTGGTTTTAATCTTTGTAAACATGGTCTTGGCCTTGCTATGTATGTAAGCCAAGCTGGCCTTGAAGTCACTATGCTGCCCAGTCAGGCCTCAACACACTGTGGCCCTCCTGGCTCCTGAGCGCTAAATTATAGGTACATGCCATTATGCCCAGTTCAATTTAACAATATTTATCAATACTTAAAGCATGCACCCTCTTTAACCAGCAATTCTACTCCCAAGAATGTAATCATACGTACCTGCACACAAAGCTCTAAATAAGAATGCTCATGTAGAAATAATATAAACAAAAAGGCAGAGACAATCTAATTATCCATCCTTAGAAAGGGGTTAAATCAATTCTGATAATTCTTTCTAGAGAAGAATACAATACAACCCGAAATATACACGAAATAGAAAGATATCCAAAACCTGCACATTTTAGGAGAAAAAAAAGTGAACCAAAGAAACAGTATATACACAATATTCCCATTTATGTTTAAAAAATTAAAAGCCCGTATTTGTGAATGCAAAGAGGGTCTGAAGAACAAATAAAAGTTCAATTTTGAGAAAGGAATGGGCAGCACAAAGGAGATTCATTTTTCACTCTAAGTGTACAGATTCTCTCTACATACACACACGAATAACTTTCATTATTTAATAAATGACAAAGTGTATGACATGTGGCACGTCACTAGGTGACAGAACAATCCGTTAAGTAAAAGAGACTCAATGGCTTGTCTAAAGACACAGACTACTGCTAGCCAAGCGTGATAGGACATGCCTGTAATCCCAGCTCATGGGGAAGTTGAGGCAGAAAGATCCCAAGTTTGAGGCCACAATGGGCCACTTGGAGAGATCTGTCTCAAAAAATGAAAAGGGCTGGAGATGTAGCTCCTTATTCCTTGAGCTCAATCTGCAATACCACACACATATTTTTTTTAAATTGGCTGAAAAAATTTTATTAGGTACTCTTAGATGTAGCTGGTAATGGCTAAAAGAACTTGCATCTGCCAGCGACCCTGACCAACAGAGCAAGCCCACTGTCTGTATGCACGCTGCTCAAAGGCACACTGTGCGGCAGGGCCGTACTAACTGGTACCTTATATTCCTTATATTTTGAGCTTCAGGGTTTTTAAAAAAAACTATCAATCTTGCCATGCCCATTTTGAGCAGTAGTAGTAAGATTTAAGCGATTAAAAAACAATTGGGAGAAGGCAAGAAAGAAACTCTGAATCATAACTACAACTTGGGCTTTAATTCACTATTTCTTCGTATACTCTTTTCAACATTTTCTCAAGAACATAAACTACTCTTGGAACTCTTTTCTCTTTTTTATATAACAGGTATTTCCTTATAGCAATCCTCTCTGATTACTGTTTCTAATTTTCTTCCTTGCTTCTGAAACCAAGTATTTCTAAGTAATTTTCAAACAGTCTTTTTGACCCATGATCATCTTCTCCAATATAAAAGAAAAAATACAACAAAGTGAATGGAGGTTTCACATGTAAAAGTAAATTTAAAAAGCAATGAACATCTGTTCCCACTATAGACAGCACCTCTTCAATGTCTATGGTCAAGAAAGAGACAGTGAGAGTCTGAGGCAGGAGGATCTCAAGTTTGACATCAACTTGGGCAACATAGCAAGAACCTCTCTAAAAATAAAAATAAGTAAAATACATTTTTAAAAGAGGCTGGAGATGTAGCTCAGGGTAAAGGTCCTGAATTCACTGTTCAATACTAGAAGGAATGAAAGATGGGAGGAAAATGAGGAAGGGAGAGAACCAGCACACACATGAATAACGTATGGGTACACAAGAGCATGTGTACTAATTTAATAAGTGATTATATTAGCCTTTTTTTGATTTGGTGATATGGGTTAAACTGTGTCTTCTCCAAAACCCTACTGCTAAAGCCCTAACCCTTGGTACCTTAGCATGTGACTATATTTGGGAACAGAATCTTTAAAGATATACTTAGGTTAAAATGAGGTCATGAGGATAAGTCCTAATTCAATATGAATAAATATACTTATAAGAAGAAATTAGAGAGCTGGAGAAATGGCACTGTGGCTAAAGTGCTTGCCTAGCAAACACAAAGCCCTGAGTTTGATTCCTCAGCAACACATAAAGCTGGGAGTGCTGGTACACACCTCTAATCCCAGAACTCAAGAGGCTGAGGCAGGAGGATTGCTGTGAGTCCAATTCTAGCCTGGGCTACATAGTGAGTTAAGAACCAGCCTAAGCTATAGAGTGAGACGCTGTCTCAAAAAAGTAATAAATAAAAAAGAAGACACAGAAACATGGAGCAGAAGCTGAAGGAATACCACAGTGGTTAGAGTGCTTGCCTAGCAAGTGCAAGGCCCTGAGTTTGATTTCCCAGCATTACATATGCCAGGCATAGAGGCACACACCTGTCAATCCCAGCTCTCCTACTAAGTCAGGTGGCAAGAGGATTGCTATGCCAAGCCTGGGCTACACAGTGAATTGTATGGAATGAATTTGAGACCCTGTCTCAAAACAAACAAACAAACATAGCCCACATAATATAAAGAGAAGAGCACAAGAGACCTCATAAGAATCCAACCTCACCCAAACCATGATCTTAGACTTCTAGCCACCATTACTATAAGAAAATGAAAATTTTTTGTTTAAACTATTATTATAAATGGTGTCCCTGCAAAATTCAAGTTGAAGCAACTAACTACCAATTTGACTGTATTTGGAGAAACAATGTGAATCTAATATGACTGGTGCCTAACAAGATGAAGAGCCCTAGGTATGTGCATACACAGAGAGAAGACTCTGAGGAAGAGGGGCAACTCTATTAGCCAAGAAAAGAGGTTTCCACAGACACCAACACCAACCTTGAAAGCATCTTCCTCTTGGAATTTTAGCTTTTGCAGGTGTGAGGAAAAAATTATTTTTGTGGTACCAGAGATTGAGCCCAGGGCCTTCACACTAAGCTACATTCCCAGCCCAAATTTATTTTTAATTTTGAGACAGGGTCTCCCTAAATCGGTAAGTTGCCTGAACTGGGCTCAAACCTGAGATTCTCCTGCTTCATCCTCCCAGACTGCTGGGATTACAGACCTGCACTACCAGTCCTGGCTGAAAAAAATAAATTTTTGTTTTTTAAGCCAGCCAGTCTGCGGTACTTTCCTATAGTGGCCCCAGCAAACTAATGTAATCCAGTAATTTAAAAACAATTTTTTCTTCTGCATGTGAAAGACAGAGCATTTGAGCATTACCATTAAAATAATAAAATGATGGCCAAGGTAATAGAAGCCTTTTATCATATCGTTCTTACCTTCCGGAAGATTGTTTCAGGTGCCAAGTCAGATCCAGTTAGTGTTCGTAGGAGGAACATGGGCCAAGATGACACACTCATCTGGTACCCTATTTTATAAAATATATTAGATATCATGAAATAAATTTCTTGTGATACTATGGCAAGTTAGTATTAAAAAGTAGGTTTCATTCACCATCCTTCTCCAGAGAACCATTTTCTTATCTAAGGACTTGGGATATGGGTAAGAGAAACAGATGTACCCTCTTCTCATTACTACCACCCCCACTGTACTGTGTGGGAAAATTGCTACAGTGGGGGCAGAAATACACACTTAGAAGCCACTGGCTAGGTTTACCAACAAACATGTATGTGTTGTGGACAGGCCATAATACTAGGGAGTATCCAAACCACAGTCCAGGAGAGCTTCAGTTCTACCACCACCAGTGACACAAGCATGGGAAAAGATTGCAAAGACTTCTAGCTCCATTTTCCTTGGAGCAACTGGTTTCTTTCCTTTCAAAAACAATTTTCTGCCAAATTCAGCAAATGTATACATACGGTATACATATGTACAATGGTACATTTCGTTATCTGTTAAGATTTGCCTAAGGAAAAAAAAAGCTATAAATATTTTTTCTAGTTAATGATAAGCATGTTCAAATACTTAAGGGAAAGGGACTAAAGTCAACAACTTAGTATGGAAGCAATTAAAAATAAGATACATTTATAAATCCATTGAATGGTAAAGAGATGAATAAATGAAGCTAATACATTCAAATGATAATGACAGGATGTAGGTAGCGGATACATAGGTATATGCAGGTGTTCACTATAAAGTCTTTTCACCTTTCTTACATTATTTGAGATATTTTTCATAAAATATTAGAAAAAAAGACTGTTCACATTTTAGCAATCTTTGTGCATACTAAACATGATCTTCTTAAAATTTGTATCAGAAGCTACCAAAAATGGACTTAAATGTTGCCTTTTCTAGAGATCTCTCCAACTAGTTAGTATCACAGCAACTGGCAAATGCAGCAGGAAGCAGAGGTCTGATAGCATTACTGTTGTTACTGTTGTCTAGGGGCAATCTGTTTCATGCAACCCGTCTGCCTGCCTCAATGCCAGAGTTGGAAAGAAATTGGGTACTGATGGGTACTAATGCATTAAATAGGAAGCAGTCGGATGTGGTGGTGCATGCCTGTAATCACATCTACTTGAGAGGCTGAGGCAGAAGAATTAAAAGTTGGAAGCCAGCTTGGACAATTTAGTGAGACCCCGTCTCATGGTAAAAGAAAATTTTTTTAAGGGCTGAGGATGCAACTCAGTGGAAAAACGCTTGCCACACTTGAGGCCCTGGGAGGGAGGGAGGGAGAGAAAGGAGAAAGACAAAAGAATCACTGGCATACAATAATTTAATATTACTGGTATTTGGCACTATAGGAATGTCACATTGGTTAAAGCACTTGTCTAGCAAGCATATACCCAAGTTAGATTCCCCAGCACCATGTAAGCTGGGCATGGTGGCACACACCTATAACCTGAGCCCTCGAGAGGCTGAAGCAGGAAGATTGTTGTGAGTCCAAGGCCAGCCTGAGCTACATATGAGTTCATAAAGAGTTTGAGCTACAGAGCAAGACCCTGTTTCAAAAAACAAATTACTGACATCTGAAAAATAATTTCCATTACTTAAGATATTCCTAGCATTATCTGGAGAATATTGCATAACAATCCTTTTCTGCTCCTTATGCCTTTCTCTTTAACTCCCACCTTCTCCTACTTGATCATATACCAGGATTTTTCTCTTTCATTCTTTGAGATAGGGTCTCACACTGTAGTACAGGCTGGTGATAAACACACTGTATGTCCTATGCCAGCCTCAAACTCACAGCAATCTTCCTGCCTCAGCCTCCCAAGTACTGGGATTACAGGCATGGACCACAATGTCCAGCTATTACGTGATTGCTGGAGCGATCATACCCAGGGCCCAGAGCTTCCTAGGAAAGTGCTGTAAGCACTGAGCGATGGCCCTCATCCCTGTAAACAAAATTTTTACAATTTAACATCATATAAATTCTACAACTGCCTAAAGTCAAACACTGATTTAAAAAAACAAAAATAGACAAAAACATGTAAATAATTTGAAACACAAGACTTATCTTTAATGTTAGAATGTCTTTGGAAGAAATAGGTTATTACAGGGCATCAGCAGCAGGAATGGGGCTTCTGGTTACTGATAATCTTCTATATTCTGACTTGGATGGCGGTTATACAGATGTGCTTGTTTACAAGCCTACATTTTTCAGTTTGTTAGTAAAACTCAAAGAAATCTTTTAAATGATAATCCCTAAGTTTTAAATAAATATTTTAAGAAGGAAAACTAAGCTGTATTACATTAAAATGAAAATCAAACTATTCAAAAGCAGATACACACCAACTTGACACAAATTGCTCATTTTCGTAGGTATTAATAATAATCAGCAATATGGCCATATATTTCATGATTTTTAAATAAAACCTTGAAAAGTAATTTGAAAAAAATAAAATGATCACAAATATGGCCATGTATTTGAAATGCTAACAATTACAATAAGCTGTATTTTCTTTAAACAAAATACAAAAAAATGTTACCCTGTCCCAACTACAAAAGTAAAATCAAAACAAAGAAGCACTAATCCCAGGTTTGTATCTATCTTTCAAAGAGAATACTGTATGATTTAGGAATTATACAGAGTAAGAAATGTGAATGATATGAAGAAAGAAGAAAAAAAGCACACATATTCCAAGCCATCATCTTGGAATAACATACCTCTGGCTAATTTTTAAAAATATTTTTTGAAACAAGGTCTCGCTCTATAGTTAGTCTAGGCTGGTCTCAAACAATGCAGTCCTGGCTGGTCTCAAACTCATGGCAATTCTCCTGGTTCAGCCTCTGAAATGCTGCAATTACAGGCATGTGCCACCACACCTGGCTTACATGGCACTGGGGAATTTAACTCAGGTCCTTGCATTTGCTAGGCAAGCATTCTAACCGCTGTGCTATGCCTCCAGGCCCTTTAAAAATATTTTAAACCAGGCTGGAGGCATGGATCAGTTGTTCAAGTGCTTGCTAGGCTAAAGTGCTAAGTTCCCTATTTATATTCCCCAGTACCACGTAAGCTGGGTGTGGTAGTACATGCCTGTAATACTAGCATTCAAAAGGCTGAAGCAGGAGGATTGCTCTGAGTTCAGAACCAACGTGGGCTATATAGTGAGCTCAGACCCAGCTTGGACTGCATAACAAGACCTTGTCTCAAAAAATGTATTTTAAACCATTTTGGGGGGTTATGTTTAACTTTTTTTCCTCCAAATTTGCTTTATGCAATTGGCTGGATATAAATTAATGAAAACAAATTTAAGCAAGGTACAGGTAACAATTTAACAGAACTGGATAATGTAATTTCCTTTTTTTCAGCTTCATCTTTGAGTTTTCCATCATGGGGCTCATAAGGAAATTAACCAACATACGAATAATACAGCTGACTGTTAAATAAGTACTTCTGATATACTAAGTTCTCCTGTAATGAAATTATGAAGATCTTTCAAGAAACTTGTGTTTAGTATGCAGAAAAGTATCAAGTCAAATATTCAACTCAATGTAAAATAATAAGAAACATTTGTTTGTTATGTGAAGACTGCTTCTCCTTTCACTAACAAATGATTTACTGAGGTTACATAAATACATCCCAGTCTTTGTCTCCTGGAAAGTATCACTTAAGTCCTGCTAAGTGACTGATAAGACTAAGCAGGGAGAATGAATGGAAGTATATTTCGTGTTTTGCACACAAATATGAATTTGTAAATCACAAGTTGTGATCTCAAAAAAAAGGAATTTCTCATTTAGTTTTTCTTGGAATTAATGTTAAGAATAAATCTCTAAGCTTCTGAAGTGTTAGAGGTAGAGATGGTCTAGTAAATATGTAGTAGTGCTGTTTTATCCACTTAGCATGTGTTTATTTTTCCTTGTGTACCCAAAGATGACTTCTTTGTTCAGCTCAGTGATATTACAGGTATGTTAAAAATTTTAAAAAAAGAGTTTTGCCTAAAATAAGGGTCACATCCTTCCCACCTTTTAAAAACTGGGCCCAAACTCAGCACTACATACTTTGTACCTCAAATCCTTTGCTAAAAGTTCCATCCTCTCACCCTTTTTGAAGACTGAATGGGTTCAGATCTGGAGCGTGCTCGCTCGCTCTCTCTCTCTCTCTCTCTCTCTCTCTCCCTCTCTCTCTCTCTCGCTCTCTCTCTCTCAGTAGTCTAAACCTACTGGCGCCTATATCTCTGTAGCTCTGATTTCTTCCCCATTGTAGGTATGATATTTTCATGTTTGAAACTGAAGCCTGAATGTGGAATCATACCTATCCACTATGCTCATCCTCACAGCAAAAGTGCAAAATGGCTCACTGGACAATATCAAGAAGGTACCTCATCAAATGGTACAAAAGGATTCCCCAGAAAGGTTTCTGAATCTGGATACATAATAGAATAAAGCTGCTTTTGGTATTTCAAGTTTGAAGACTTAGTATAAACCTTGCCCTGACGCAGGACCCTTTAGCATACATATAAAGTGAAACTCCACAACATATGGCACTAAGCTCTTCTCTCATCAAAATTCTCCATGATCAACACCCGACCATCTACTTGCAATAACACCAAGCATAATTTTAAAAGGCCACCTACAGCTATTTCTACTATGTATCACATTAGTAATAATATGTTATTTTATACTGCTTATCCTTACCCAGTGGAGGTTGAAGTAAGCCTCCTGCTTTTTCACATGTCCCAATAGGCTGTATGTCTGCGGAATCAACGAGCCTCCAAAAATCATTCTTATTGTCACCACCATCCAGCCGTAAATTTATTCTGGACCCACTGATGTCCACAACTGTAGCTATACATACTGCAGAAAAATTGCGAGGGTCCCGGGCTTCCAATTTCATACCAACTTTGAAGTCATTAGTTGGAGGAATCTCAGACTATATGATAAATAGAATTTTGTTAAAATTCATCAACTATAAGAAGAAAAGATCATCAAATATATTACCAGAATACCTGATAAACATTTAAAATGTTAAAAATAAATCACAACAGATGGCAAATCAGGTCAGAGCTTTAAGGGTTAAGGGAAGTCTCTCTAGTCTACTTGGTTTGAGCATGCAGCATTAGAAATAAGATGCATAACTATCATTCATTTGCCCACATGCAGGCAACCTAGCTATAGCTTTTAAAATGTACCTTGAGTAGCTTTTTAGAGTAAGAACTAATTAGGCCATTTCCCTTGAAATAAGACATCACTATGACAAAAGTCCGCTCACTCCTAAGCACAGTTTAGACACACCCACACACTGAACCTCATTCCCACACTATCACCTCTATGCACTTTGTACTCCAGCTAGCTCAGGTCAACCCTCAATACTCAGATTCTCTGGGATATCCTTTGCCTTCATTCCAACCATCATAAACAGCATCTGAGTTCCCCCTTCCTAACACAGAGTTATTACCTCTCATAATTATTTATAAGTCTATCTTTCCATTCAGATGAGCAATAACAGTTTAGTATATCTGATTCAGTAAATTCTTCATGTGTCAATGCAGAGAGACTATCTTGCTCCAGAGTTACTCTACCAAAACCACACTTTCTCCTCATACAACCAGAATCTAATAATCACATACACTCTTCAACAAGTAAATGGCTTGTATTATCTACAGATTTTTAGCATACCTGTCTGAAGTACTCTGAAGGAGCACCTAAGGATCCAGTCTCTTCTAAATATTTGTTCCAGTTGAAATCATCTGGAAAAAAAAACATGTACATATAACATACATACCTATTTTTGTAATACAATAGGGTTTCATTCCATACCTCTTAAAAAATACTTCCTAAAGAGAAGATTGAAATTTCCTAATCTACATTTGATTACTAGTCTGAAAATAAAGAACAAGCCAACTTCCTGAAAAATAATGGCTGACATAAATGACAACCCAGATCCCCTTAATGAATTGAGAACTAAAGTACAGCAATTCTAAAACTGAATTCTAGAAACAACCAAAGGAAATTTTTATAAAGAAACAGCACTATATTCATCTGTCTCTAATACAAATATATTTAACAAATATGCTTATGCCATTTCAATTCATTAATGTGAAGGTACTACTTTGTTTTTCATGGGAAGATATTCAGACATGTGGTCTAATAGAATTTTACCCCTACAATAGTTTATGGAGAGAAAATAATCTAAGAATCAGGGTAATTTCTCAATGAACTATTAGATCTCCAACCACAGTGTAAAGAAGATGGTAGTAGAATAAAGCAATCATCAATGCAGTCATTGATATAAATTACTTTAATACCTAGGTTTTCTATAAACTCTTACTATCCTTTCTTACCTCATCTTCATGACATAATGCTAGAGGAGAAAATCTAAAACTGTACTTTCACTGGCTTAAGCATTCCAATTCACTTGTTGACTGTCATGATACCGAATGTTTAATTCTCATCAACCATAAAGTTTTTCTACATTCTTGTTAAAATTTCTTCACCATAAAAACACTGGGTTTGACAGTTCTCCTTCTTGCAGGAAATCTCCATAACCAGCTTCATATATTCAGTACTCTCTTCTTATCCCTAATCTCCTCGAATCCGGTTTCACTTAGCTGTGGTCAATTGTAGTCCAAAATTATTCAAAGGAAATTTCCAGAAATAAGCAATTTATAAATTTTAAATTGCACAGCTTCTCGAAGTATAATGAAATCTGTCTCTCTCTAATCCCTTTGTCCATGCTGTACTCACTACCTATTAGTCACTTAGCTATCTCAGTTTTGGATCAACTGCTGAGATAACAAAGTACTTATGTTTGAATAATCCCTATTTTTACTTAATAGTGGCCCCAAAGCACAAGAGAAGTGATGCTGGCAATTTAGATATGCCAAATACAAGCCACAGAGTTCTACTTTAAGCGAAAAGATGAAAATTCTCAATAAAGAAAGAAAAATATCATATTCTAGGATTGCTAATATCTATAGTACTTTACAAATACAGTTCTTATGTTTTTACTGTGCATAATTTATAATTTAAACTTATAGAGCTCTGATAAACGTTTAACAAAATGTTTTACATAAAATCTAAGCAAAAAGCTTGACTGAGAGTGTCCATGGCCATACTGCCTCGTGGCCAACTACAGGGTGCCTAAGTGAAGCTTTTAACTACATTAGAAAGGTGATGGCACAATTGGCTCTCCGAAGTCAGTGTAAGCCAGCTGCACTATGCTACCATTACATGTGTGTTTACACTTATTATACATATACATATTATACACATTAATAAGCATGTCATATGCAACATTCTACATCTTGGTTTTTTCAAATTTAACCATAAATCTAAAAATCTTCTTATACTTCCAGATCAAGCCATACAAGAGCATTACAAGAGCATTATAGTGCAGGCCAGTCCCGAGTGTCAAGCAGTGTCAAGTATATGGAGTCTGGAGTCAGATTTGCTTACTTCCACAATGTCTGTTACCTCTGACTAGCTATGTGACTCTGAACAAATCATTTAAGTCTCTTAACCTCAGTTTCTTCTGTAGTTCTCATCCATAAAATGAGAAAAGATACACACACACACACACACACACACACACACACACACACACGGTATTATGTGTTTTGAAAATTAAAGTCGCACATACATAAAGCCTTTAATAAATGGTACAAACTAAAGTCACTGCTGCACCTACATTTATGAATACTTCATAGCTTCCTCAAAAGTGAGAATAAAGATCTACCATTCCTAAATTAAAATGAGAGGCCCCCTAATCTCAAAACCAGCAGACCCAAGACTCTAATAGGTGCTCTATCACTTTCCAGTCTGGTAAATGATCAGCACACACTTCTTCACATCATTTATCACAACTGTAAATAAATATTTGTTTAAATACCTATCTTGCCCCCTAAACTCAAAGAGGGCAGAAATCATGTTTGTCTTGTTGATCACTGGGTTTCCACAGTGGGTCACCAGCATGTACAAAGCACTGGCCTAAGTACTCTGGATGCATCAGTTAATAAAACAAGTAACACCCTGTATCTCTCTTGGAGCTTACCTTCTAACAGTCACTCACTGTCTCTAACATATTAGGGCCTGAGCCCTAAGAAATAACCGCAGATGACTATCATCAATTAAGTAATCTTTGGGGTGTTTTTGTTTTTTGGAGACAAGGTCTTAATCACTCTGTAGTTCAGGCCAGTCCTGAACTCTATGTGGCCCAAACTAGCCTCAAACACACAGCAATTCTCCTGTCTCAGCCTCCTGAGTGCCAGGATTACAACTGTGTGGCACCATGCCCAACTATTACGTGGTGCTGGGGGATAAACCACAGTCCTTGCACTTCCTAGGCATGCACTCTAATTACTGAGCTATGCCCCCAGTCCAGGTAATCTCATCAAAAGTTTGAGAATTTTAAAAATTCTTAGTTTCAACCTTGAAGAATACACCTTAAAGTTTACTCATGTAACAGGCAAACCTACACATATAGAAAGTAAAACCAATGTTCGCCTACTGAGACAGAAAGAACATCAGTGTGTACCTAGGAGACAGAGTGTATTATAGTAAAAATGAGGAACAACTGCTAATAGTTATAAGGTTTCTTTTCAGGATGGTGAAAAAATTTTAACACTGATTATGATGATGGCTGCACAATTATGAATAATTATGAACCATCTGCTATGGTTCAGATCTTGAGCGTCCCCCAAAAACCTCATGTATTTGAAACTGTGTTACTGAGTTATTGGTGGGGTAGGGCCTGACTAGAAGGGGCAGGTGTTTAAGGTTTGACCTGGAAAGATTGTTAAATTGTTGAGACCGGGGACTGCCTAGGGCAGAGGTTTCAGGTGTTTGTTATTGACTTGTGGGCCAGGAAGTGAGGGAGGGGCATCTGGCAGCTGACAGTACTTAAAGGAGGGCAGAAGAAGCATTGCTGCAGCTTATTCCCAGGAAAGCTCGTCGGCTTGCTTCTGCTTCACTTGACTTCTCTCTGCCTTGGGGTGAGCAGCTCTCCAGCCTCTGCCATGTGTCATCACCGTTGCCAGCAGCCCCTTAAGTGGACTGTGTGTGTGGACTCTGAGCTAAATAAATCTTTCCTCCCTTAAATTGTGGATGTCAGGTATTTTGTCACAGCAATAAGGTAAGTAACTAAGACACTATTCAATTTTAACTTCAATGAATGAACAGTACGGTATATGAATTGTATCTCAATAAAGTTGTTATATTTTTGAAACACAGGAAAAATAAGAACATTCTAACCTAATGTCCTCTATTTCTTTGTAGAGTTTTGAGAGTTAGAAGGAAGAGCTGAAGAATAAGGCCAATGAGAAGACAGCTAAGGAAGCACTGACAGCCCAACCACAGTGAGACAATAATTACATTGGGTAACTTCTGTAGGCAACCTTCATGAAGGAATAGAAAGTTACAGAGGTGAGCTACTTACTACCAAATTGAGGCTGGCAGGGTAAGATACAGCAACAGAAAGAACACAAGGGACAAGAAGTTTGCCTGGAAATCACTTGAAAAACAGTGATTTACTAAGGTATTGTTTTTATTCATTCTTGTGCATACACAGGACTTATTTTTCCCATTTTCCTTAGGAGCAGCAGGTCCTATCAGTTCTATCTTAAGTCTCTCTGATGCAGCTGCATATACCTGCTGCTCACAATATGAAACTTAAAACATGAGTAACTCAGGGTTAACAAAGATAGTTTCTACTGAATGTTTACTATATGACTGACTTAATTACTTTCTCATCACTGTGACTCAACACCCAACATCCACAACTTAGGAAAGATTTACTTTAATGCTTAGTTTCAGAAGTCACAGTGCATTCACAGTTGGGCAGCTGGAAAATGATGGAAGCACATGGCAAGGCTGGGGAGAAGTCAGGGCCAGAGCCAGAGCTCCAGCAGCAGAGATCCTCACAACAGGGTGGTACAGGGAGAGACTGGAAGGAAGGGTAGAACCAGCTCATGCCTCTCCAAGTCAAGTCCTGAGTATCCACCCCTCTCCAGGAGGGCCCCACCTCCCAACCCTACACAGTATTCATAGAAATATGAGGCTTTTGGGGGACACTTCAGATCCAAACCACCACAATGCCTCACCATTTTATTGCGTATTTTACATTCTTTTAACAGTAATAGTCCTATGAAGTAAAAATTATTAATATACCTGTGTTATAGAAAAGAAAAAAAAGGTTGAGAGATATTAAATAATCTGTCCAAGGCCACACAGCCAGTAAAGTGAGGCAATAATTCTAGAATAGGTCTGTCCGATCCCCTAATACCTCAGCTCTTAGTCACCAAACTATCTTTAAGCCATAAAGAAAAGGATGTTCACATTGGTTCTAATGTTAAAAACAACATTTTAGTAATAATTGGATTATTGTGAAGTGCTAATAACTAGATATCTATGATTTGGTGAAATTTGCACTGAAACACAATTCTCACTTTATTTACTCTGTATCAATTTACTGCTAAGTTAATCCATAGGAAAAACATCAAAATCAAAGTAAAATACAATTTTTTAAAATTTTATCCTATATTTACAAGAGTCTACTGTACACACATTGTATCAAAAGCAACTAAGAAAAGAGTTCATTCTAACATTAAGTGAGGAAGAACATAATGTTGTATTAGATTACTTTAAAACCTACCACTATGCTCAGATGTGCTTGAATGAGGAGCTTTCTCCTGATTCTCCATCTTGACATCCATAGAATCTAACAAAATAAATAAATAAATATAGCACAAAACCACAGCAGGAGCGTGAAAGAGCACTTCAAAATATGTAAATTGAACTGTTTTAACAGGAGCCAGTTTAATGACTACTATCCCCATTTTCTATGTCATACTACTTTCTAATATACTATGCACTTCATAATTTGCTCATTTTGTGTACTGTGTATTTTACTGTTTCAAATGAAAGTTCCTCCTTCATAATGATAGAATTTACTTAATTTTGTCCGTCTTGACACTGCATCAGTATTTCAAATGACAGGAATTTACTTAAGAATGATGCCTCTCATGGTAACAGATTAAGTTACTGGTTATGACTATGGGCTTCAATGCGTGAACACTTGAGAGGGATACATGGAGTGCTAACTGACTTGCACAAAGAAAGAAAATGTATTTATTAAAAACTTCTAAAGTTGTATTTTCTAAAAGGAAAGAAAGTAAAGTTGTAAAGGCATGGCTCCTAGGAAAACTAAGAACCCAATTATAGAAATTAAAGTAAGTTAAGCACTTAACAAAATTAATAGGACCGGATTGAGCACTCAGCAGCCAGAAGAAAAGTCATGAGAGATAACAAGACTTGGAAAAGAAACAAGATTTGGAAAGCCAAATGTGTGAACAATGTATAAAGAAAGGAAAATATAACAAAAAGCAAAATGCAAATTGAGTGTGGCATATTTGTGGAACAATAAACAAACTTACCACTAGATCAAGACAGAATGAGGCATTTTTAGTCACTTTATACTAGAGTTGAAGTTATGGATTATATATTGGCTTTCTCACATCTTGTTGTACAGCCTATTATTTAACCTTGAATTTCAGTTTTCTCACTTATAAAACCAGGGAAGAAAGACACGAGTATGTCTAGTAGCTATTCAGTTCTAAAATTCTAATTCTAAGCACCTAACATCTACTTTTAAAAAGGTTTTATCCCCCCCCCCTTTTTTTTTTTAATAATGCTGGGCCTCAAATCCAGGGCCTTGCCATGTGTCAGGTACACTGCAATGGAGCCACACCTTCAGACCATAAAAGCTTTAATTCAAAAGTGCCATATGTCCTAAGATATTGCAAACAAATAACTAAAAACATTCTCATCTCATAAACAAGTAAACCTTACGTTCATTTGCTGTTTGCCCCATGGTACCGTCTTCTGGTACTTCTTCCTACAGGAAAAAAAAAGCCAGTTAGTGTACCTTTTAGCATAATACATTCTTGAAGGACAATTAATAGCAGTTATAGAATCAGATCATTTCCATTTCTTTCCTTGGAATAAAAATTATATGACCAGTAGATTAGCAAAAGGAAGAGGAAATGGGGAGTTAACTGAAACAGACATAGGTATGGATATGAGGTTTCCTTTTTGATGTGCTGAAAATATTCTAACACTTGCCAGTGACAATGGTTATACACTTTATGGATATACTATAAATCACTACTAGATTGTATACTTTTAAATGTAAGTTTCATGGTATGTCAATGATATCTCAATTGTTTAAAAATGAGCAAAACATAGAAAGGACAGGTTGGCAGCGTGCTTATTTAAATTGAGGACTACCCCCAGGATCCTACTTCTACACTATGTCACTGAGAGGTAGAAATATAACTTTGTTAGTGACATTTTTCAGAACCTAAGAATCAAGTCTTTCAAAAAAAATTACTTGTTATAAGGTCTGTGCATTTTGAAACACTATTAATTGGAACTTTTCTTGCATGTTCTCAGTGTGTTAGGCAGTCTGCAAAAAAGATAAACACTAGACTGTCCTTCCACTCCAAGAGTTCAATCTAGTCAGAAATAGATATTATGTACGTGGCAAAAAACCTATGACAAAAACTGTCTACTTCCCCATGACACTGTGCAGCTACAGTAAGAACATGATAATGTGTGTAACTGAAAATAATTCAGTATTTAATGCCTATGAATAAAATGTTTATAAAACCAGCCAGAGAACCTTCCAGATCTTACACTCAAGCTTTATCTCAAAAAAAAAATTACTTTTTAGGACATTTCTTACTGAAAACAGGACTCTTCCAAGCATCTGGCCTTTAAAATTCTAGGTCTATCTTCTTGTCCTTTCACTCACACATTCAGTCAGTGGTATCTCATTTCCCTTTCCCCTGCCATTTGGTGGCTTTACACTTTCATGACCCAGTGTAGTACCATTCCTGCCTAACTTGGCTTGCCACCACGGTTTTTTCCTAATTATAACTTACCTGCTACATGATATCAGATATGATCTGGATGTTTTGTTCCTAATCACTCAGGTGATTTAACACTGACTATACAATTGAGCAAAAACATGTCCGCAGGGCATATTTAAGGCATTCCACGATTGCAAAGCCACCTTCCATAAATCATCCACAGCTACCCAAAAGGACTGCTATAATGATTTGTAATGTTGTTCTACCTGCAAAGGACACCATTTCCACCCCTTCTGCCTTTTGAAATACTACTCATACTTTAAGGCCTAACACAAATACAGTCTCCATCTTGAAGGCCTTGTTCCTTTTGTTATCAGCATATTTCCAGATATAATCTACTTATTTATTTAACAAATATTTATAAAATTCTTGTGATATATTTGGTGTTTTCAGAGTAGAACATATATAACCTACTATAAAAGAGCAGGAAATTTAGATGGAACAAAAGTTAAAAAATAACTATCACAACAATAAAAGACAGGCGTTAAGAAAGGTAAAAGTGTCATTTCGTTGGGGAAATAGAAGGCTCAATTTAACTGAGAATATAAATGCAGACTTTTCAAAAACAGCAATTATTGTTTTGTTTCACAGTACTAGTTATCAAACTCAAGTCCTCATGCTTGTGAATCTATTTTTCTTTTGGGACAGGGTTTCACTAAATTGTCCAGGGTGGCTTTGAATTTGTGATCTTCCGGTCTCAAGTGCCTAAGTAGCTAGAACTACAGGTACATATCATCATGTATGGCTAACAAATTGCTTATGAATTGGTTCTTTATAAATGACAATTTCAATGAGCAGACAAAGATAATACAAATTTCAGGCTGAAGACATAAGATGAGTGGAAACTGAAGAGGCTCCTGTCTCCTTCACCGGGTTATGAAATGCTAGAAATGCTCAGGTTCCCTCTAGGCTCTCTTCGCCCTCTACAATCTCCCAGCGGCCAAGGCTTCATGACCTACTCACACACAGTAAACTCACAAAGCATTATCTCTCTCTCGTAGACCTCAACTCTGAAAGAAAAAATATTTCAAACTCAATAAATAACCAATTAAATGTAACATGAATATTAATACCATTTTCAAGTAAGTAAAAGTAGTTATTTATAATCACCTTTAAAATAACGTGTTTCTAGGGCTGGAGGAATGGCTCAGCAGTTAAAGTGCTTACCTAGCAAGTAGTAAGTATCCAAGTTCAATTCCCTAGCACCACATAAACAAGGCATGGTGGCGCACATTTGTAATCCCAGCACTAAGGAGGCTGAGGCAGGAGGATTACCGTGAGTCCAAGGCCAGCCTGGACTCCACAGTGAGTTCAGGACCAGCCTGTGCTAGAGTGAGACCCTGTCTCAATGAATGATAACTGTTTCCACAGGAACAGAGATTTCTTAGGGCAACACAAAACAAGTATTTTTAACTTCAAAACCAATGCTTTGGAATTAAAATCACCAATTGTAAAGGTAGAAACATGTAAAAGGGGATACTTATTCCCAAATAAAGGCAGAAAGAATTTAAGATCCCTGTAGTTTGCCAATAGCCACACCCTAGAGGCAGCTTTTACCATATTCCTTTGAGTTACGAAGCTTTTATGATTTACTATACTGCTAATTTCAATGTTCAGTCTTCCCTTTAAAGGACTACAATCATGGTCATTTTATGTCTCCTATATTTCAATAACACCTAGAACAGTGAGCACAAAAACTCAAAGTGAACACAAATAAAAATTTTATAGTCACCAAATTTAATAGAAAAACATTTCAAATAGAATCAAATACCGATGGATATTAGGTTTCTCTCCTGATCCCCCCCCCCCATTATTTCTATTTCCAAGTTTTTGGCACAAGCAGATATGTAAAATCTCAATGTAGGGAGAAGTAAAGACGGCAATGGTGTAGGACTGCTTTGCAGGAGTTCTGCAAGAACTTAAGACAGAAGACTAAGACTTAGTAAAGGAAATTCCTTTATAGCTTAGCTTAGGAAAACAGAAAAACTGGATCTGAACTGTGGCCAGAGGACCAGCAGAAACACCTGAGATGAGCATGACTTCCCAGACCAGGAAAAGGCCTTGAACTATGGCAGATGGCCTGGGGTCACCACAGGTAGGTATACCCGAGGAGCCATCAGATCCCAAGCAGCATATGTCTGGAGAGAATTCAGCCAGGACAACAGCCTAAATGGTGCCAGATGATCTTCCTACAAAAGACAGACAAAAAGAGCACTTGGCTAAGGTGTGCCAAAGGCCAGTAGGTTGTGGAAACAGGGAGGGCTTTGTGGATGCAAGGCCTATGAGCTTAAGGACTATGGACTGAAAGTGAGAAGCAGGAATTGCAGCCAGAGGACCTTCTAGACAGGCTCAGAGAGGCAATTTAGAAGTGCAGTCTGAGCTCTCCCAGGAAACAGGCTATGGATAAATTGCACTCCAGGAAATTCAAGGAAGAGTACTGGAAGCAGAGAAGAGAAAAAAGGATTGTGGTCTTCCTGAAATACCTGAGTGCAACAAGAAGTATCAGAAAGCAGAGGTGTCATCCCCCACCCCTGCAGCACAAGTGGTTGAAGAGCCAGATCAGTTGCGAGTGGTTTGCCCAAGGGGAGGGGAATATAAACACCTTTGGATCCAGGGCCACCATGCCTGCCAACAGGATAGAATCCAGTGGCGCTTTATCCTCACTCCAACCTCACAGGAACTGTGAGACACTTTGGAGTGGTACATCTCCACCGACTGGGAGATCGAAAGGAAAGGGGTCCGACCCACCAACTCTGTCAGCAAGACTGAAGGTCTCAGATGCACAATCTTCCCTTTCAAGTAACAGATTTTTTTTTTTTTACTTTGGTATTAATTCAGTGGTTCTTTTAAGGTATACTGAACTTATATTTTTTTCTGGTATTAATTTGTGGGTTTCTTTTCTTTCTGTTTTTATATCCAAATTCATTCTCCCAGGGCTAGGATTTGCATTTCTTTCTCTGCCGTTCCTCATCCAAATTCATTCTCTTTCAAGCTGTTCTTAATGGCCTTTTCCAAAAGCCTTTCTTTATATTCTGGAAACAATCTCTATTTCACTCATAAGTTTCTGTTTCTTCTTACTCGTCTCCATTGCTTAAGTATATTCATATTAAGCATATCCACATTCTTCTGATCAGGGACTGGAGTTTTGTCCTGCTTCTCTCTATCCTACACGTACTCTTCTGTTTTCTATCGTATTTCCAAAACTAACCCTCAGTCTCAGTCCACTCTCCCCCTCCCCAACCACTCTTATTAATATTGTTAAGCATTGATAATTCACACCCACACAGCTTAGCATGTTGGGAATCAGTAATTTATACTATTTAGTTAGACCTAAGTCATTAACGTAGATTTTTTTTTCTATATTATTGATAATAATAGTGTTGCCTTTAACAAACTCAGAATAAGTAATAGATAATCTGTATAAACACCTCCATTAGTAGTATAGATCACATTTCTATTAAGAGTGGAATGGTTGTATAGGATAACTTGTTATGGTATGTCAACTGCTGCTATATATTAAGTTTTAACCGTTGACACTGTTATCTGTCCAACTATTAAAGAGGGCATAGCAGTTTAAGACTTAAGGGTTGATAGCTTCTGATGGTTTGGTTTAGCTATAGTAAAACAGTATTGACATTAGTGGAAACTCTTGATAAGTCAATTTTAGGTTTATTTAGTTGGATACATTTATGGTGTAGACTGTGCCTTTTAATGTTAAGTATAGAATAACTGTAGTTATTAAACTGGTTATTAGGTTCTGCCAGTAATTTGTTAGTCTTAGATTACATTATTGCAGATATTCATGTTGTGGATAGTGGCACAGATGTTGATCTTGATTTCCAATATATACCATTAATTAGATTGTGCTCAGACCATGTGAAAGAGATCAGGTAACCAAAAGATTGGACATTTGAGAAGATACCAAAAATTAAAAGCTGAGTAAACTAAAAACAGGCATAAATATTAAAACCTAAACAACCTCAAGGAAATTTCAAGAAAATAAGTAACCTAACAAAAGAAATCTCTATAGCACAGATGATTCATCAACACTACCCGATCTATAACTCACAGCAACAGAACCATGGGAGCATACAACCTTTACAATGAACTGTATCCCCAGCCCATTTTTTATTTTTGTTTTTGAGACAGGGTCTCACTAAATAAGTTGGGGGCTGGAGAAATAGCACAGCAGTTAGAGCACTTTTCTAGCAAGTGCAAGGCCCTATATTTGATTCCCCAGCACCACATAAGGCAGGCATAGTGGTACATGGCTGTAATCCCAGCACTAGGGAGGCTGACACAGGAGGTTTTCTGTGAGTTGATGCCAGTCTGGGCTATAAAGTGAGTTCAAGACCAACTTGGACTGCAGAGTGAGACTGTGCCTCAAAAAAAAAATAGCTTAAATATTAAATCTACATTTGCTAATCACTGTCATTCTGTTATGAGAAGTTTTGCAGTAAAAAGTTTTAGAACTCAAAAAACACCTTATAACAGATACATGCATACTCATGTTTATAGTAGCACAACTAATAACAGCTCAATCATGGAAGATGTGAAGTGTCAATGGATAAAGAATATAAACAATTCTTTATCCATATACACAATAGATAATTACTCCACCATAAAGACAGAATCAAGGAAGGTGGAGAGGAGAGTGAGAAAGGGGGAGGAGAAAAGAATGTGAAGCTGATGTGATATACATTTTCACAAAGTTTTCAAGTTTATTGTAACCACTGTGTATCACAAATACATACTAATAAAAAAGGGGGAAAATCGCAATGTAGGCACTGTTATGGTACCAGCTGTAAGAGCAAACTGAATGCTTACTAAGCTTACTTTTAAGCAAAGATTTCTGTGTTAAAAACTTGTAACACTGTGCTCAGCTAAGCACAGTTGCACACACCTGTAATTCCAGCACTGAGGGAGGTTGAGGCAAAAATATCACAAGTTCGAATCGTGCCTGGGACAACTTATTGAGATCCAACTTCAAAATAAAAAAGAAGGGGCACAGCTCAGTGGTACAATGCCTCTGGGTTTGAGCCCCAGTACCACAAAATATATATAAATTCTCAAAGTAGGTTAAACTGCAAACTGCCATGCTTTAAACAGACAAAACTGTACAGCAAAAACCCCATAATACTCCTTGTTACAAAAAAGCCCCAACTTTAAGGGGAAAAAATTATTCTCTAATGAGAGAAAAAAATAATTCTATTCCAAAGAAGCTTTCAAATATACAAACTGTTTCTACAGAGAGCTTTCAAACTGCAGAACCTAATCCATTTAAATCCACAAATAAATTAATCATTTTCTTTCTCGTATGTGCAAGTAACTTTATTAACAGACATGAGGGTATAATTCTATGTATTTAGAGTTTATGTCTATAAGAAACAAGGCAGAGTCTCTGCTCTCTGGAAACTCCCCTGCAGGGCTTCCACCTGACATTTAGCAAGCAACAAAATGAGTGCTATACAGTCCAGGTAGTTCACAGGCCCACCACGTCTCCTCCTGGACTACAAAGTGACAGAGGACACACACCAGCCACACACCCTTCCTGTACCTGCCCAAACCTAGCACAAAGCTCACACCTAAGAAAGGACTGACAAGTTCACTGACAGTAACTGAACAGTGACTAAAAGCTTGCTACCAATGTTCATATAAATGTATATAAACCTATGAGCCAAATATTTAAACATGAAAACACAAGACACAGAGTAGGATGTTAATAAGGCTCACCTGGGAGGGTGATGTTCTATATTAGTGGGGAGGATATATTTCATAAACAGATCTATTTATATATATAAAATCTCTATATAAAATTCCATTTGCCTAAAACTTTGGAGTGTAAGTTGCATAAAATAAAGCAAAAATATTTTAGTGATCTTCCATTTTGGTATCACATAGTGGCTAGAGTTTATTTTTGTATATTACCTACCTGGATTCTTTACAATGGTATTTTAATTGTGTGAAGCTCTACTTTGTCTCCCACATTCTTAGTTTTCCCAGATGTAATTAAGGCTACCACCACCCACACTTCAGTGTAGTCATGAAAATAAAATGATACAGTAATGTAGGTAGAGCATCCGGCTCACTGTCTACAACAGGTGGATACTCCAAGTTCTTTATCCTACCTCATCTACCCTAAGTAAAATTTCCTGAGATGAGTGAGCTTTAGTGTAAGCATTTAATATTGTGCTGTAAACTAAAACTATGTTCCAATTTTGACTCCTGAGCATTTCTTGCTTTTCCAAAATGAAGACCAAAAAGGTGTTTAACAAAATAGAAACTCTTAGATTAAGTCATTTTACAATAAGCACTAAGTATATATATATATATATATATATATATATATATATATATAATGATCAGACATATCATTACCAAATAAAGAAGCCCCATAAACTAAAAAGCACTATCAGAAGTTCTATATTCTTGATAAACTCAAAAGAAACAATGTCACTTTTTGTTGAATGACTCTGAGGTAATTATTCAGAATATCCTATTTTCTGTAGGATAGGGGAGCCAAAACAGCCTTGTACACCCATAAAAACCGAAATATTTTCACACACTCATTACCCTCCCACAAACACAAATTAGAGTTACAGATAAGCAACAAGGAAGAAAAAAATCACCTTTAACTCCATGATCAAACAATACTGGCTGTTAACCATCTGGTGTCTGTCCTTCCAATTTTTAGAAACCATATATGTAAATCCATATATGTTATATCTGAACCACTTTTAAATATATACTTCCCAAATTCCATATATCAAAGAATCTTAAATTTCTGTCTATAAGTTACAAAATCATTATTTTAGCTAAAATGAAATTTTGATAATAAAAAGTGCTGTTTCAAAATTCATGCCTGAAACAGAAATTCCTGTACTCTCAAGACTGACAATACAGCACAAAAATTATAGCTTAATTGCATTCTGAAAGGTGATAAACACCAAAATGATGAAATTCATTAATATTTGGATGTAAGTGTTTACATTTATGACTGTATTTGTCATATATAGTTTTTCATATACTACTTTTTAGGTACTCTTTTGGTCGCCAAAAGTTTTCATCATTTTCTATACACTTGTTATGTCTTATACTATGCTATTAAAGAAAAAAAAAGAGAGCTGGGGATATAGCTCAATGGTTACAGCACTTGCCCAAGGCCCTGGGTTCATTCCCCAGCACCACATAAACTGGGCATCATGGTACATGCCTATAACCCCAGCACTCCAGAGGCTGAGGCAGGAGGATTGCCATGAGTTCAAGGCCAGCCTGGGCTATACAGGGAGTTCAGCACCACATAAACTGGGCATCATGGTACATGCCTATAACCCCAGCACTCCAGAGGCTGAGGCAGGAGGATTGCCATGAGTTCAAGGCCAGCCTGGGCTATACAGTGAGTTCAGGACTAGCCTGAGCTACAGAACATGACCCTGTCCCAAAATAAATAAATTAATTAATTAAAATGATTTGCAGCTCCAATATAAAAATATTTAGTGGTGTTTTCTTAACTAAAGTGAGAATAAAAATAAACTAGTTGAGAAAAATGTACTGCTTAACTTTAATAATTAGCTTCTCTCTGAGCTTCCACGTGGCTAAGGCAAAAGGGAAATTAATTGGGTTAAGTCCTGCTACAAATTCAACAGAAAGTAGTATATGCAGGTGTTTCACTTAATATTATGAGGAACAACTCCACTATATTTAAAAAGAACATTTGAATATAAGCAAAAATAACATAAGTTGGTAATATTTCATAGTGCCTGACATTGAAATTTTCTTTATCAAAAGACAAGTTACCAAAAGCCTGTTGAATACAATTGCTAGCTACTAACTCTATGTGTTGTATCTAACAGGCTATGAAAAGGTATAATCTGGGATGCAATCTTTCACAAACCCATTTGTTTTGCAGACTGTATTTTGGTACAGAATTAAGAGTTGGCAAAAAGATCAGCAAAGACTTTTGCCAATTTATACAATTTATACTCACAACAAATCTATGACAGAAACATTCATCTTTCTGATAAAAAGGTCATTTTAAATAATTTTCTCAATATGATTAAATAAAATTACTACTGGAAATATTAAGCCTAAAATTGCCATTGCGCTCTCATGATTCTAGATTAAATTATACAATTTGTTAAGAAAGAGTTATTAGTTTTAAAGGGCTATTTAGCAAATAAGTCTATAAATCTAAGATTTCAGAACCCTTCCTTTATTTGTCTGTTTGCTTGGGTTTTTGTTTGAAGTCTCTGTTTGTGGTACTGGAGCTCAAACTCAGGGTTGCTCTGACACTGGGCTACATCCACAGCCTTTCCTTTATGAAGTTTATTTTGAGATAGGGTCTCCACTGAAGTCGTCTAGGCTGGCCTTGAATGCAGGATCCTCCAGCATCAACCTCCTGAACTGCTGGGATTATGAGCAGGTGTCACCTCCACAGGCCCCTCCTGGTCATTTTGTTTTGCTTTGCTTCTTTGGATTTTAAGATAAGGTAAACTCGACCCTGAGTCTCTAATTAGAGATCACTACCTTAGGAATCAATAAGGGTAAACAAATATCAAACTAATAAATCTCCCAGGACCCTCTTCAACTTTAGGTTACTGATTATATGCTATAAAATGAAGACAATCATTGATGATCCCAAAATGGACACTTGATTTGTAGGTGACCCACCCATTCATCTACTGAATGCCCCTTGGCTTAAGGAGCAAACACAAGTAGACTTATCTAGTAGCCTTGGGAACAAATATACACAGAATATTGGTGAAAGTACTCTTTTTGTATTTTTTTAATTTGAATATTAACGTACTACAGACTCAATAATGTTAATTAAATGCAACTTAAATCTGTGCCCATATGTAACACTTCTGACCACTTTTCCCTCCCTTTTACCCTTTCCCTCCCCCCACTCAGTGTTTCTTTACTTTCTTAGCAGTCCACCACCCCTCTTCCTACCCTCTCTCTGAAGTGAAGATCTTTTCATACAAGTTGAGTGTGGTGAAGCACCACTGTAATCCCCACACTCAGGAGGCTGAGGCAAAAAGATGGTTTTGAATTCCAGGCCAGCCTGAGCTACACAGTGAGATCAGGACCAGCTTGGCCTACAGAGTAAGACTTCTGTCTCAAAAGGAAAAATCTTTTTGTGCATGTATTTATGGACATTTCATATGAAAGACACCTAACGATATTTAATCTTTTGTGGCTGGTCCATTTCACTGAGCATTATTGACTCCAAGTGACCTCATTCTTTCAAATGCTTCCCATCTGTCTTCATGGCTGCGTAGTACCCCATTTTGTGTGTCTGTGTCTGTGTCTGTGTGTGTGTGTGTGTGTGTGTGTGTGTCACATTTTCTTTATCCATTCCTCTGTTCATGGGCATGTAGGTTGCTTCCAAAATTCAGTTATTATGAATTGTGCTGCTACAAACACAGATTTGCATGTGTCTTTGTGATCTGACTTTAGTTCTTTTGGAAAAATTCCCAGGAGGGCTATAGCTGAGTCAAATAGGATTTCTATTCTCAGCTTTCTAAGGAATCTTCAAACTTCTTTCTTTACCTGTTGAGTGGAGAAAATAAGAGATGCTCTAATACAAAGAAACCTCATATAATAAAATTAGGCCCAGACGTAAAGAAGAAAACTCAAGAGAAGACGCTGAATGTGAAGGTATCATTTTATCATATCAGCCAGAAAATGGAATTAAAGCACTGGATTTTGACACTTGTAAAAATCAATCAGAAACAGAATCATCTCTGGTTGAACAGGGCATTCCTATTACAGACCAAAGAAGTAGTTTTCAGGCTCACTTTGCTTGAGTACTTTGCCCTAAACAGGTGAAAATGGATTTTGCCAAATTATATCAGAATAAGAAAATAGTGCCATTCACAACATCTGTCTACAGACAACACTGTGAGGATAAATAGACCTTCTGCAAGGACTGTGAGAAAATGAGGAAATAGGTGTTGGCAGGTGTCTCTTTCATCTCATGGTGATTTCGAATGTGAGGAATGTCATAATGGTAGTATCACCCGGGTATGGAGGGATTCTTCTAAAACTATTTCACTTTAAACATACCAATAACTGGGCCAGAAACATACTATGAGAGAAGAATTACACAAGTTCACCTGAGGAATCATCTAATTGTTTGGGAAATGTTTTAAGTTACTTTTTTTGTCACTGTGACTCATTACCCGACATCCACTATTTAGAAGAAAAGATTTATCGTAGCTTACAGGTTTAGAAAGTCACAGTCCATTCAAGGGCGGGGCGCTAGAAGATGGTGGAATCACACTGTGGGGCCATAGCTAGAACCAGACCCAGAACACCGGGAGACCAGGATCCTCACAGCAGCATGGCAGAACTGAGCCAAGACTGAGAGGAAGGGGAAAGGCGAACCAGCACATGCCACTCCAGGTCAAGCCCAGGCATCCGGCCCGTTTAGCCAGGCCCCACCTCCCAAGAGAACATAGTATCCATAGGCACCTGAGGCTTTTGGGGGACATTCCAGATGCAAACCAAGAAAGGAAAGAACAAAAGAAAGTTTTAAAAAAGGACAAGAAATTGAATGTTGATACTTGAAACTGTATTATGAAGGATTATTTTGCCTATAATTACATACACATTCCATAGTCATAAAGGAATATATTGCACAGAGAGAGTATCCTTTACTGCTCAAAAGGTTTCTCCTCCCTACAAATCCATGGAATTGAGACAGCCAGCTAGAGTGCAGATGGAAGTATGGATTAAATGGTCATCAGTTCATCATGGATATCAACATCATCTTTTCTTTTTCAGTTATATCATCTGCCAAAAATAAGAGAATTTATGGAATATTCATGAGTGTTTCAGGCTCATTTAGGAGAAATAATTCAAACTTAAATATTATTTCATCTACTGTTAGGAAAGTAGCAGTTTCCCAGGGCAGTGTATGTCCACTGCCTGTCCATTTCAGTACACTAAGTGCCTTTGTTAGGTGGGGAAGAAGTGCCTCCTGAGAAAAAATAAGCATCCGCTCTCTTGTTACAGGTATTTCCATGCTGTTACATGAATACTGCCTTTCACTTTATGACTTACTGGAATAAGAGCTCATTGAAGATTGATCTTGGGGAGTTACTTCTTGCAATTTTAGTTAAATGTCAATTTTTAAATGTTTATCAATGGATAATAGAATAAGTGAAGATCCTGGAGCATCCATCTGTGGCTATGTGATAATTCAGCTAACATGTTAGCCTAACTGTGTTTTATGGTTTAACTTCTGTCACAATTGGTGAATGTAAACTTTCTTTCTTTCTTTCTTTCTTTCTTTCTTTCTTTTTTTTTTTTTCTTTTGGAAACAGGGTCTTGCTCTGTAGCCCAGGCTGGTCCTGAGCCCAGGCTTACCTTGGACTCATGGCAGTCTTCCTGTCTCAGCCTCACAAATGCGGGATTACAGGCATGCACCACCAAGCCCATCTTATGTAGTGCTAAAGAACAGAACTCAGGTACTTAGCATTTGACATAGAGATGTCTAGGAAGTGCTTTAAATGCTGAGCCATTCCTCCAGCCCCATGGTGAATGTGAACTGTCAAAAAGTGATTTTCTAGTCTCTGCCTTCTTTTAATTCTTGGAATGTAGAACAACGAAAATGCGGTATCAGTAGGTTTCTTCCATTCCTACAATGTGTAGATGTAGTATTTTGGCTCTGTAATGACTCAGGAGCACCTTTCTTTGGAATCTTCGCTAAGGAATTAGGACTATTTCAGAGGTTACGCCATAGTTAATGGAACATTTACAGAATGGGATAAAGATGGGAAAATGGCACTGGCCTAGGGTAAGAACTTGTTATCAATTTGAAATTTCCATCTACACTTTAGCTGACTTTCTCAATTCCAGGATTTTGCAGGGAGGAGAAGGAACCGATCTCTTGATTGGAAAAACAGAGAAAATCCACTGCCCCTTTGCAAATCTTCCTTTTCATCCGTGTTTTATGTTTCTTTCATCCACATATTATCTCTAGGCATTTATACAATAAATTTACCTTTGAAATAAAAAAAGAACCAATAAAATACAGATGTTAAACTAAAAAAAATTAATTTGGGCCCAGACTACTAACAAAGTTTGCAGCCGTATTTTCCAGATAGAAGTCCTAAAGAAAGGAATAATGTTTAAAATTAAGCATTCATTGTGAGACCTGTTCACAGAACCTCCCATTTTTGAAGCTATTAAAAATCTACCTTTTGAAAAACAGTACTTACACCGGCATTTGACCTTAAATGGGGGCAATATCTGAATTTTTTATCAGTATAAAAATTATTCTCAAGTATATTATATACAGATGCTACTGGAAGTCATGGAGTTACACTTTGATAAACCAATCATAAGCTGAAAACCCCTAAGTCAGAATGCATCTAATGCTGAATGTACCAGACTAATCTATGCTTTTGATGCCCAAGGTTACAGTACTAAGTCACATCCATAATATTGAGAAAACAGTTGGTGTGATATCCCACTTTCTGTAATCTTGTCTCTACCTACCCACCAGGCACTAGCTCCTAATAACAAACAGTTTCAAATACACAAGGTTTTTGGGGGACACTCAAGATACAAACCGTAACACCCTGGTTATCTTACCCCTATTAACCTTTTGGGTCCTATCCTCTCCTTCTATCCTAGCCATCAAATTTCCTTACTCAGTCTCTTCCTCAAAAATTTTATTCCATAATTGGTGCAAAATCCCTAGGCAGCAGCATATCTCGTCCTAATGTCTCTCCAAAATTTTTCATTTAACCAAATGAACACCAGTATAAATATTTCACAACTTCAAATTTATTTATAAATCCATATGACACACGAGAGTTGGAGAAAATAAAAGTTATGGTCCTAAAGATCCAATGACACTGGTGGTGGTGGTGGTAATGATACTGACGAGGGGCAGTCACTGATTTCTTGCTAAATTTCTGAGACCACGTTAAAGTCCATATATATCTCCTATAGGATAGAGACTATTAATACCCACTTAAGGATTAAGGACACTGAGGCTCATAGACCTCTCCAAGATCATCCAGTTAGATTTGAATCTAGGTCCATGAATGTTTAACCATTAGACCAAAACCACTCTTGATGTGTTGAACAGTGCACATGCATGCCTTACTACTTCGGCTAGACAACAAGCTTCTTTGGAGCTGTATCATGTCTGGTTCATCTTTGTACAACTTTATAGCAACTAGAACGGTGTGTAAGACAAAATTTCCTGCGCTACAGGTACATGTATCTAAACCATACAGAACTAGAATACTGTGGATTTTTAAATTTTTGGGATGATGTATTTCTCTGGGCTGTCACTGTTCTCTATTCTTACAATATCCAAACTGTTGTCTTAATTTATACATAAGTCCAAGTCCATGTTGTTAGCATTGAGGCATACTCCACTCCAACATCTTCCTCCTTCCCATGCTGACTGACTTTTATTATCCACTCTGAATTTGATCTCTCTTGGATATCTGAGGTCTCAAATAGACAGTAGTACAAATAGGATACCATCATGGGTGTTTTCTTTTTTCAAGGAAAGGAACTACAAATATATGCTAAACCAGAATTAACTGTATAAATTTCAATTATGTAACAAATAGAACAAAAACATGCACTTTAAACCAGTTATTTACCAAAGAAAGGTAAAAGAAGCAATATTCCCTACTCACAAAATAATCTAACTCTAAAAATGTTTCATAGCTTCTTGGTAAGGAGAAATACTCAAATATTTCAGACCATATCAATAGTATAAAATAGATAGTATAAAATAAGTGATAAAATAAATGATGTAAAGCCCCTGAATAAACAGAAAAAACTAATATTACAACTATATTTCAAAATAAAATTGCATCTCCAAATTGGGTCTAATCCATATTAAGAAAGAACACTTGATAGTAAGGGTTTATCAAATCAAGTCTTCCGGAGGAAAGGTTTCTAGAGGTGCAATTTTAAGTAGGGGTTTAGTAGAATCTACTTAAATAAAGTATAAAATCATCTTTATTGTGTCAAAATAAATCCAAGACGACAATTATTTTCAAGAATTTTATCTAAAAACTATGACCTACAAATTAAGATGATCACTTGCAATTTTTATACACTTTGCTATGTCAGAAAACAGATATATGAAAGATAAGAGTTGCCAAAATCCCAGTTTATACTTGTAAATTCCTAAGGTTTTTAAAACATAGCCACAGGCTAATTATCCAAAGATCTGCTGCCCACCAACATCTGTGGAAGACTAGAGTTAATGGCAGGGCATGTCAATTTACTACAGGCAGCTCATGGTGGGCCATTTTGACAAAAGAACTAGATCAGGTTACAGCCCGTTCCTATTATCACCACAGTCTAGATTTATGGTTTCTCACACCAGCCCTACAAGAAATAATGGAAATGATGACAGCAACAATCCCGGCTGGACAACAGACCATAGAAAAGCACGCAGTAAGCCACAATTCTAAAGTGACCCGAAAACTAGACATCCTTGACAATACTTCAAACACCAGGCAGGTATCAGTAAATTACTCATTAAATATTTCTATAACTTCTCAAAATCGGGTGGGTAGGGGGAGGGACAAAAGGAGAGTGGGAAAGTCCTTGTCACCTTGACAAGATACGTATGTGCACAAAATGCTCAACTTCATTGTATACCTTAAATTTTGCGCCTATACATATCAATAAAATGGGGGGGGGGGGATAAAAAAGCCTCAAGACGCACACAAAAATCTCAACCCAGAATTTCTTCAGTAATATAAAATCAAGCAACATGTAAATGCACATACCATTACTGAGTACTATATAACAGCTTAATGATGACCAGACACCATTTCCTCAGATTTATGAACTGACAATTAACTAAAAATTCTGTTTTTTTTAAATTTTTAAGTATTTTTTAAACTTTAAGTATATTGAAAAATGCTCCAAATATTTTTAAAATCTTTAAAAGAAGTTTCATAGCAAATGACCAACTATATTCACAAAGACAAGAGAACTAAAAAGAAATACATTTGATCCAGTATTCAATTTAAAAATAAATATACAATCATCATACATAGTAATGAGCATTAATACATACAATCCTAACACTTTGGGAGGCTGAAGCAGGAAGATCACAAGTTTGTGCCCAGCCTGAGCAACTTAGCAAGACACTGTCTTAAAATAAAAAGGACTGGGGATGTAGCTCAATGCCAAAAGCCTGGAGCTTAATCCCCAGGATCATCTAAAAACAAAACAAAGCAAAAAACTCAAACGAACTAAATGGAATGAAAGGTTGGAAGTAACCAAAAATACTTAAAACACGTGTACACACACACACACACACACACACGTGTGCACAGATTTTTGTCAATACATACATTTGAATAACTATGCCAAGACTAGAAGCTACATACCAAACAGAGTTGTCTGTGTCTGGAATTTTGTACCAGCTAATCTTTCTGAACAAGAGGGTGAGAAGAATAAACTGTATACTCTAAAGACAAGTGGCAAAGATAAATGCCCCAACTCTTCCCTGAGAGAAGAAAGCATCCTCAAGGTATGCCCTAGAATTATAATATATCTGTCCCTTCTTAAGTTTACAACGGCACGTTACCACAAAAGGTGGGCACTCTTTCCGCCTGACAATTTGCTCCTATAAACTTAGGAAGGGGCAGAGCCGCAGCCATAAAACCAGGTCACACGTAGTAGGCAGTCAAATGCTATCTTCAAAATGTTTCCCAGCTCTTTACTCATACAAAGACTGGGCAAGTTTATTCCATTTTTTTTTTTAAATAAGGGATTCATGTAGCCTAGGTCAGATTATCACAAAGTTAAAAGGAAAAATTCCATTAGATAAACTGCTATAGGAACCAAAACTCTTTTGCTTTTCCTAAAATAAGGTATTTCTGCTTTTATTTTTAAGACAGGGTCACAATCTGTATGGCTGGTCCTAAACTCACTATGGAGCTGCCCAGGCTAGCCTGGAACTGGTTCTCCTTAGAGGGTCCACCTAAGCCTCTGGAGTGCTGGGATTACAGGAGTGTGCCACCACACCCATGTTGGTATTCTCACTTCTTATGTTTTTTATGCCAAAAAAAATGAAACAGAAATGTTTAGGGACATACGTTTAATAGAAATCACAGCATAAAACTCACTGGTATTATACAGTTTTCAAGGTTTACTTGTATTAGGCAACATAAAGGCAAAATAACCAAAAATACCTTACCCGTGAAAATCAAAGAATATTACTCATTTCAAATCTTATATGGTTTCTGAAATATTCTTAAGGGCCTGCCTTAAGAACCAACGCCTCTGCTTCTATTTTATAAACACGATGTTAGTATAATATAGACATTCCTGCGCTTAGAGTAACTAAAACTCAAACTAATCAGGGCATGGAAAACATACTTAACACTAAATTACATCAGTGTTTGTATATAAGCTGCATAAATTAACAATACTATTATAGCCTAAGATAAATGGAAGTGCTTTTGTTAATCTATTTCCCCAAGACAAAAGGATCTTTACTATTAGGACCCCACATGAGGGAACGTAAACTTGCAAAATCACCAATACCGGCCATTTTCCCCATCTAGGTTTGTTTGTTTGTTTCTGCCATCAACAATCACTTCAAATTCTGTAACAGCACGTACTAATTCTCAGACATTAATGGTTCTAAAATTCTTGAGTGTGTGCATTGCTCATTCCAAATCACAAAGCATCTCCTGGCAATGCCAAACCAACCTCCACATCACAGGTACTGCAGTTATAACTCTGCTAGCTGGCAGAACACATTTTGTTCTATCTTATATGTCCTTAGCCATGAATATGACCAAGATGAGACAGTGGGTTTCCCCAGGAGGGAAGCTACAACAGAAAATGAGCTCAGATTTCTAGGCACAACTGGAATGAAAACAGAGCTGGCAGAAAGAGAGGAAAAAGGGCAGACAGACCGAGCATTAAAGCACTGGAGACAACTCAAAAGGCAGAGGATCCCAAGTGTCCACCACCAGTACTCTGGTTACCAAAGTTGCAATAGTCATTTCTATTAATCCAAGGAGAGTGGCCATAAAATACTCAAGTGAAAGTTTCCTTTTATAACCCTAAGAGCTCAACTAAAGTTGGGATTTGGATCTTCCTTAAATTGAAGAGTATTTTTATTCAAAAAACTTGGTATTTACTTGGCCTTCTCAAAGCACTTTGCCATCATCAATTACTGCTCAGTGAGACAGCACAGGATTACCCTGACCATTTCACTGATGTGGAAACAGACAGCAACAGCAGAGAGAACAGGGACAGGAAGAGGGGTGATAGGAAGCATCTGGGAGGAACAGGCAGGCGACTTAAAAAGGAACAAACCCAGGAGAAATTGAGAGTCATGTCGGGTTCATAGCTCACCATCATCATCCCTATTTATGATTTTTATTTTAGAGAGATTTATGAAATATTCTGAAAAAGTAATGTTCTTTAAAATCAGCAAGTTAACATCTAGTTACAGTTACCTGGTCATAAAAGTATAGTTGCTTAGTATTAAGAAAAGATAACCAATCTCCAGCACACACACTGATTCCAATTTATACCGGCAACTAATTGCTCCCTCAAATCTCAAGAGTATGTTATGTATTTTATCCAGAAAATAACCTCTCATAAAATTATAGCTTTACATAATCATAACAAGGGCATAAAGATCATATAAGTCAGAAATAATTTGCAGTAACCACCAGAACTCTGTTTAGAGAATTATATTTTTACACTCATAATTTTCTTAGCTGTAACCTTAAAATATTCAAGAATAAACTACTGAATACTTTAAACATCCATTAACTAGCACTTATAACAGGCTCTGAATAAATGCACCTTGAACTGAACTCCATACTAAAGACAGTGCAAGTGCTTACCAAAGATGTGTTGGTTGAACTGTAAGAGGATTCACCAACTGCCTCAAGAGAAATACTGGTAATACCTCTTTAAAGTTGGCCCTAATATTCTCTGTACATTCATGATACCAGTTTAAAGCATCTTAACACACAATGCAGTACAACTACATTCATCTTTTTTCCCCAAAAATTATCAATTCCAAAATAAGTGAGATTCTTTGGTGTTGACAGGTACATACCCTTACCAAGCTTGTAAGGCTGCATGGTATATATGAACTTTATTGTACAAATTCAAAGCCATTTTAAGTCTTTTTAAAAATAACTTTGGCTGTCTTAAAGGTTACAGTAAGGTTACCACAGAACAAATAAAAGCATCAGGTGAGTAGTTTTATAAACTCCTTTCTTAAAATTCCAACGGACTGACTTCCAAAAACTTATTTTTACAGTCCTCTCATTAAACAAAACCACAAAGTGCCTGAAAGAATATCCATCATTGCAAATGTTATTTCATGATAGAAAAAAGGCAAGGAAGGCAAAATTGTTATTACTGAAGAACATTTCTGAGCAATTATTAAAAATGTGTCTATGAACTATCATCACAGTAAAGCTGCTTGTCACAGGAATATTGCACTCCACTGACACATATAATTCTTTCCCTTAAAACAGAAGTATGAGTAACTCTAGAGGCATTAAATACACAACACTTGACGCTGTGGGGGGGTCAACTCCAATAATTGTGAAAATCATATAATCATATGCAAGTTACTTACTTTCCCTGCCTCAGTTTCTCCTAACCGATGCATTCACTTCCTACAGATGGTCTAATGTCACTCTACAGGTAAGCATCAACGTTAATCCAACTCTTCAAAAGAAAACAAATTGCAAGTTGTAATCACATTCCATGACACATAAGAAACGTCTTAAACTTCTTCAAAATATTGAACACTGTCAAGTAAGAATGTGTAAGGAAATACCTGAGCTGTCCAAACCTTTCAGGGGAGGGGACGATTACAGTTCAGCACTGGAACCTGCAAAACGGACCGAATTCCTCTACCCCGCTGTCCCCCGCTCTTCACAACCAGAGCGCAGCCACATCCAGGTGGAAGAGCGCGAAAGGGACTCTCTCCCCACGAAGGCGGCAGCGTCCCGGCCTCGGCTAGGCGAGAGCGCGGCTATTGTTGCCTCACCTTGTGGCCGTCCGACACCCGCCCGCCCGGACCTGCCTCCCCCTGGCGGGCGCCCGTGCCGCACCCCGCCGCGAACGGTGGCGCGTCCCTGGAGATTACGCGCCCACACTGTCCCAGTCACGCTGCACGCGCCCGGCACGGTCCGCGCCCGCCCGCACCCGCAGCCCCGCTCCCGCGCGGTGGCGCCCACCCTGAGGCTGCGGCCGGAGGCGCTGTCCGCGCTGCCATCCCGGGCGGCGGCGCGTCCGCTGCGCGCTGCGTGCGGGCCGAGTGGCGGGACCGGGCGCCGCCGAGGGGGCGTTCCCGCCGCGCGAGCGCCCGGGCGCCCTCCGGGAACCGGCGGGCCGGGCCGCCGCTGCGCCGCTGGGCCCCGCTCCTCGCCCGGCCGGAGGCGTCACGCACCTCAGGTCGCCTTGGCAGGAGCGACGCAGTGCTGTCGCCCGGGTCCCGTGAGCCAGCACCGGGCTTCACGCCGCCGCCGCCATTTTTGAGAAGCCGCGCGCGGAGCCGCGCATGCCCCGCAACCGCCACCGCCGCCCCGCCCTCCGCGGCCGCCGCGGCCGGTCCTCGCCCTGAGGTGGCCACGTGCACGCCTCCGCCCGCCCGCCGCCTCGTACGGAGCGCCGCCGGCGCGCGGGCTCCACAGTGAGGCGCCCTTGTCACGTTTGCTCATCACCCCGCCGCCGCCCCCACCGAAAAAAAGAAAAAAGCCTCAGCCATTTACACACAGCCCTCCGGGAGCAAGTCAAGTTGCAGCCCGTGCACTCACGCTCCTTCGCCACCACCTGCACTCCCAGCACCGCCCTGCGCGCTACTCCAGGAGCTGTGGGAAAAAACCTCACTGTAGCAATTTCAGCAAAGCCCCTCCTTCGCGACTAGCAGGACATTCCTTGAAGCAGAGACACCTCCCACCCATGGGTTCTTGCTGTGCAATCCCCTGGCGGCTCTACTTTCTGGAAACAAGGCTCCAGCCAATGGACGCTAGCCTAACCCAAAGAGGGGAATCATTTGTTTAATGAGGCCAGGATGCTCAGATGCATGCCTCAGAATGTGTTTTAGGGGTCCCCTGAGTCCCCTGGTGGAGCCTGCAGCAGGTGGAGGACTCATCAAGGAGGGGGAGACAGGCAGGAAAATAACTTTCAAAACGGCCCACGATGCTCAGAACAAATCATAGAAAACAGAAAACCAAAGTTGTTTGGGTATAAGCAGATTTCAAACTTCTCTCAGTAAAAAGTAAACTGTTGGGGGGGACGGGTGACTCAGTATTACCAAGAGCAAGGCCCTGGTTCCATCCCCAGCACCACAAATATAGTGAGTTCAGGACCACCCTAGACTACAGAGCTAGACCCTGTCTCAAAAAAGTAAACTGTTGAGGACTAGCTCAGTGGGAAGGTCACAGGCTCAATCCCCAGCACCATAAAAAAAAAAAAAAAGTCAACTCCTGACAAGCCTTTTCTCTCTACAGCTCTTTCCAAGGAGAGGTATGGGTTGTGCATCTGTGATCTCAATGTTATACAGAACTATAATGTATTTTTTAAATCACAGTTCTGAAGTCACAGACTAAAACCAAAACAAGCAACAAACAAGGACCGCAGTTTCTACAATGAATACAGAATAAAATTATTTTCACAGAAACCTTTACAGTATTTTTTAAAACACAAATTTAAGTATTTTTACTGCAAATACTGCTGAATAGCCCAAATCACATTTTTCTGATATTGAATCCTTTAAAAATGAAAATAATGATGTTAAAACAAAATACAAGTAAACTTTAATGTGAAAAAAGAATGGATAGGAGGCTGGAGGAAAGGCACAGCAGTTACAGCACTTGCCTAGGAAGAGTAACGCCCTGAGTTCAAGTCCCTAGCACCACAGAAGCTGGGGGTGGTGGCACGTGCCTGTATCCCAGTATTCGGGGCACTGAGGCAGAAGGACTACTGTGTGCTCGAGACCAGCCTGGGTTCCAAAGTGAGCTCGGGATCAGCCTGGTTTAAAAAGCAAGTCCTTGTCTCAAAAAAAGAAAAAAAACAACAGGCCAATAACATGAAAATTTTGAAGATTTGTCATATTGATTGCCTAATATGTAATATATACTAATTATATAAACTTTCACTAATAATTTGCTTTACTTATATCCCACCTTTTTGCCAACATAAACTTGAGACTGCTTTCTAATAATGCTAACACAGGGTGGAACATGACTGTTTCACATTATAGGAAAATGCTTGCACATAATAGGAATTTTGATAGATATGTGTTCCAGAAATTGGTATATACATAAAATATTATAATATAAAAACGCTTTCTCATGATTAATTTGTCAGAATATTTGAAGTAAAACTAATGCTATGAGAAAATTGAGAAAATTATGCAGGCCCTAAAACCGGCACACAAGGTGTCCCAAAAGTTGCCATACATAGCAAAAAAATTAAACTTTTAGGATATCTATTGAATGAGAAAGTGGATGAATGAGAATCTTCCACTAAAATGTTCAATTAATCTTGCCTAGAAAACTGAAAATAAGAGTCTTTGAAACAAGCAAAACAGGAAAAACTTAAGGCTGGTACAATCTAAGCTTTCATGATTTTTCAAGCAGACCTCAGATTTGCTTCTGTGAATTTGTTCCTACTTCTCTACACTCAGCTCAACACCTGTGACAACCTTAAAGAAGATACCATTATTCTGTATCATATACATATATATATATATATGGATAAAAGAAAAAAGATACCATTCCCTTAACCAGTAGAACATAAATCCTGCATCTGCAGTGTTTGATTACCTCCAATTTTAATGTCTCTTTAGAGTTTAATATTAGTCAAACACAATGAAAAATCTCTTTCCCACATAAGTCTAATCTAGATTTTATCAATATACATGCTTATACGAAATATTACTTACACACATAAAATTCATATCACAGGACTAGTGAACACTCCTTGTAGTTTTTGTACCTTCTCCCTAAAACACAGAAGCCTAGTGAAATCTGGCAGGCTACAGATGCAAGGTGTAACTAGTAAACACCACTCATATTTTCACCTTAGTAAAAAAGTCATATAGTATATATCAAATAACTAATAATTTAAATGGAAATGGAGTTTACAAACAACTTCAGATTCTTGTTTCTAACAAATTGCCCCCTTTTACTCAAGAAAACAAGAGCACTTATCAGTAAGACATAAATTTGTGTTAGTACTTTTTTTGACTACAATAAACCTCTTTTCCTAACTTCAAAACAGTAGCTTTCCCAGAAAAATAACAAGATGTGAAGCTGTGACAGAAGCCTGAGAATCTAGCCTACCGAAGAGGCTGGGGATTAACAAGAAAGGGCATGGCTGCAATGGGAACCTTGAGCTCTTTTCTCAAATTGAGTCTGTCATCTAACAAACTATATTTCTTTTGAATCTTTCCATGGTTAGCTCTTTTCTTTTGTAAAGGAGGATAATGAAATCTACTATACTTATGTCACAGATAACATGTTGATTCAAATCAATAAGAAAACCGCATGGTCTTACCACACTTTAAAAAAATAAATAACTTGGTCTTTTACCCAAACAACTAAACTGTACTAGGATATATGAGTGAGTCCGGAAATAGTCCTCCTCCAAAATTACAAACTGGGAGAAAATATTTATAAATAATACAATTAGAATATATATATATAGAACTCCTACAAATAAACCCCAAAAAAAAACAAGCAATCAAATAAAAAATGGGCAGAAGGCATGAAGAGTCATTCCACCAAAGTGGAAACCTATTATCAAAAAACATGTAAAATGATGTTCACATTGTTAATGAGCAGGGGAACTCAAATCAAAGCATACTTAGATGTTCCTTACATTTCTTAATTGAAAGACTTAGAAGTCTGACAATATAAAGTGTTGACCAGAATAGAGATCAACAGAATCTCTTTTTTTTTTTTCTTATGCCACATACTGCTAATAGATGTATAAATTGATTCTGGCAGTTTTTTTAAAAAATAGTTTTATCATATATCATGAAATTGAATATACTCTATGATTCAATAATTCTATTCCTCCATATAGCCCAAAAAAATTATTACACGTGTATCCTAGAAAGACACATACACAGTCATAGTGGCATTATTTTTAATATTTAAAAATCTGAAAGTATCAATTGACAGAAATCTACTGTAGTATATCTATACTATAAACATAGATGCAGTCAAAATATACTACAGTAACACACCCTAAGAGAGATGAAATGCGATGGTTTGGATCTTGAGTGTCCCCCAAATGCCTCATGTACTTGGAACTGAGTGTTATTGGGGGGCAGGACTGGCCAACAGGGGCAGATACTTGAGGTTTGACCTGGGAAGACTGCATCAACTTTTTGCAACTGGAGATGTCCAGGGAATAGCTTTCTGGTTTGTGTTGTGGCCTTGTTAGCCAGGAGTGAGGACAGGAAAGGGCCTGAAGTAACTACAAAAGGGAAGAAGAAACACTGTTGTGGCTTTGTCCAGGGAAGGGTCTGTCCTTGTTCTTGGCTCCTGCTTTCACTTGGCTTCTATGTGCCATTGGCTGAGCAGCTTTCCAGCCTCTGTCTCCCCATGAACAGATTCTATGAGAGCTTCCAAAACTCTGAACTAAATAAATCTTTCCTCCCTTAAATTGTGGATATAAGGTATTTTGTCCCAGCAATGAAAAAGTAACTAAGACAGAACTTGCTACCAGAGAAGTGGGATTGTAGCTATGACTTTACCTGACCATGTGGTTTGGAAGCCTTTGGAAGTAGTTTGGGGGAGAAATCTGGAAATGTTTTAGGATTCCAGCTGGAGAAGTTTTGGAAGGTGCTGAGCAGAGCCTGATGGGAGATTTTAATCAGAAGTCATAAGACCAGAATTCTGATAGAAGTCTGGATTACAAAAGACAGGTTCAAAAAATTTCAGATGTGAAGGAGAACTGTACTGGCAGTCAGTCTAAAAAACATGCATGCTATGCTGTGGCAGAAAACGTGTCATGACGCATTTTGTCCTTGCCAAGAAACTTTGCCTGAAACTGAAATTAAGGACAGTGGACTACATAATCTGGTGGAAAAAAATCTCAAAGCAGCCCAATGTCCAGGTTATCACGTGGGTACCGCTTGCAGCTTTTAGCCATAGTGAAAGATAAGGAAACATACCAGAGAAGAAAAATGTGAAAAGCTGTCAGTTTTCCAAGACTGGAAGGGGCTGCAAAGGTGAGACAAAAAGAGCACCGAGATGTCAGAGATTAGCATTTTTTTTAAAAAGGCAAGTACTCTGAATCAGGACTGTAAAAATGATTCCTTGAGGATATCTCAGGAAGCACCAAGAGCTGACCCTTTACCAATTAAATGCAAAATATCTTGCTCTGAGAAGAGTAATCCAGGGCATTTGGTAGGGCAAAAGAGAGAAGTGCTTGCCTGAGTTCAGCCACCCAGGTACTGGACAGATGCTGCAGCCAAAGGCCAGGAGGGCCAAACTACTGCTCCAGCCAGTAACAGACCTTGGCAATGACCTTGGCGTCCTGGTTTTACAGGCCTGCAGACTGCAAGAGTTGTGGGGTCATGGAGGCTTCCACCCAGATTTCTGAGGAAGACCTTAGAGGCCAGGTAGTGTGACCCTGGAAGGCAGTGTGTGAGGTTGTAAAGGAGAAGCCTAAAGTTCAGTGGAGACCCCCAAAATTTGGAGAAGCCAGAAGCATGGACAGACCCCAGAGGAAAGTCACAGGCTTTGAGTGGAGTGATAGCAGAAGAGAGAACATGGAGGCTGCAGCCAGAGGCAATGCTGTAGTGGCAGGGCCACTCAGGCCATTTGGAGTTCACCTTTTGTCACAGTTTATCTCAAATGCTGGACACAGAGCTACAGGATTTAATCTTTGCCTGGCTGGGTTTAAGATTTGTTTTGGTCCTCCCTTTTGGAATGGGAATGTTTACCCTGTGCCATTTTATGTTGGAAGTACTTATTAACTTTTGGTTTTCACAGAAGCTCACAGCTAAGAGTTTGCATTGCATCTCAGAGGAGACTCTGGATTTGGGGCTTTTTTTTTTTTTTTTTTTTTTTTTTTTTTTTTTTTTTTTTTTTTTTTTTTTTTTTTTTTTTTTTTTTTTTTTTTTTTTTTTTTTTTTTTTTTTTTTTTTTTTTTTTTTTTTTTTTTTTAGCAATGATGGAACTGTGAAGACTCTGGCAACTCTCAGAGAAGGACTAAATACATTTTGCATACAAAGGTGGATATGAGTCTTTTGGGGGCCGGGGTGGAATGCTATGGTCTGGATCTTGAGTGTCCCCCCAAAAGCCTCATGTATCCAGAACTGATTGTTACTGAGAGGTAAGAGGTACTATCAGAAGGGATAGATGCTTAGTTTGACATGGAAAGATTATGCCAACCCGCTCTGAAGGGAGATGCCAGCTTGAAGTAAAAGCAGAAACACTGTTACAGCTTGGTCCTGGAAAGGCTCTGACCTCACCCCTAGAGCCTGCTTTCACTCTGCTTCTTCTGCAATGGACTGAGCAGCTTTCCAGCCTCTGTCTCTGCAATGTACCTCCACCACTGCCAGCTACTCCATGAACAGATTGCCTGAGACCCTTTGAAACTGTGAGCTAAATAAATCTTTCCTCCCTTAAATTGTGGGTGTTGGGTATTTTGTCCCAGCAATGAAAAAGTAAACATAATCTCAGCAAGATAATATGTAAAAGAAAAATTGGCAGATATTCCACACAACATGATATTCTTTTATTTATTTATGTTTTGAGGCAAGGTTTAGCTCAGTAGTCCAGACTGTCCTGAACTCACTATGTACCCTCAAATTCATGGCAATCCTCCTGTCTCAGCCTCCTGAGTACTGATATCATTTTAAAAAGATAAAAATAACTAAAGTAGAAAATAGGGCCATGCATGGTAGCCCATGCTCATAACCCTAGCACTCTGGGAAACTAAGGTAGGAGAAGCACAGTTTGAGCCCCGCTAGGGCAAAACGGCAACTTGGACAGGTCCTGTCTCAAAATGGAAAAAAAAAAAAAAAAAAGGCTGGGGATGTAACTTACAGCAAAGGTCTGGGTACAATTGAGAGTAATGGGGGGAAAGGCATTAAGGTCACATGAATTTCTGGAAAACTACCTAAAATTACTGGTGTTTGCCAGGGGAGCAAAACTGTATCTTGATAGGTACTATTTCACTCATCACTCAACAAATACTTTGAATTTGTGCCATGTACTGAATTAGACACACCAGGAACTATATCATATACTGAACTCAGTAACTTACAAGCCAGAGAAGGTGACATACCACAGAAATGATTTTCAGAGATCCCAGAATAAATGTCACCTAAGGCAGAAAATATTTAATATAGAAGACCAGAACTACACACCTACTATTCATCATTATTTGATTCTAATGTGGCAACTTAGCTCTTATATTTGGAATTGTCACTGCACCAAAGTTCCTCTTTTGGGAAGTTTAATATCTAAGCCACCTACTGGGCACTCCAGATTTTATAATTAGATTTTAATTTGACCTCTGTCCCTCAGTTTTGGTTCTGGTAATTTTCAGAATTGGATCTTTTCTTTAGCTTCAAGTCCTTGAGTAAACTGGGGATTTGCTCCAGAACTGAAGCTCTCAGACAACACCTGGTTCATTTCTTCTTTTTAATAGCTTTGCTGGGGCAAGAAGTACACATATTTAACACATATTAAATGATGAGTTTGGGCATTTGCAAACTGATTACATCACACCACAATTAAGGTAACATACAACTTCTTCAAAGTCTATTGTGCCCTTTTATCTTTGTTTTAGTGGGGAAAAAAACCCTTGACAGGAGATTTAATCTCTTAAATCTTAAGTGTCCAACATACTTTTGCTAATTGCAGATACGATGTCATTTCTGATAAGGCTCTGAAGCTACGTATCTTCACTTTCAAACTTTACCTTCCTGTGACTGGCTGGGTCTCCAATTTTGAGTTGGTGGTAATATGCCATGAGACCCTCATTGACCCAGCAGAACAGTCTTTCCAGCTCCTAAAAGCGAGATGTCTTAAGAAAACTGGAGCAACCAGTTCCAGGAAAGCTGCATATAACTGCTCCTTCTGCCACTGACTACTGTGATGTAACTACAGATCCTGAAGAAGGTAGAGATGTTTTTAGAGTTAAGCAAAGGAAGAGAGGGTTTTTTCCCAGATAAGAGGGTGCACTGGGAAAAGACTTCATGGGGAAGTTCCAAACGACTTTTTCAAGCAAATACAGAAAGGTAAAGAAATTCCAAAGATGCCTAGAAAACAGCAAATTATTTAATTTGGCCACAGCAAAGAGCAGAGCTGAGTACTTTGGTAAAAGGTTGACTCCATTCCATTGAGTCCTGACTGATAGATAAAGGAGTGTGGACTGTATTCACTAGGAAACAGGGAACGGATGGAGGTTTCTGAAGAAGATAGGCATTATCAGAACTACACTTTGCCACATATATAGCAGCATATCAGAAGTAACCCTGGGCAGCTGAAATGGGTACCTGAGTTCCAGCAGGAAAGAAGAGCAAGGGAGAGGAGGGACAGTCACAAGACTGACGTACAGGAGATGAAACAAAAAGACAACATGCCATTAACTGAAATGACCACTCCTTTGTTTTCTGTATTCAAAGGTGACGCAGGTTTGTGGCTTGCAAATGGGAGTATGATACTGCATATTTGGCAGAAATAAGTAATGCAGAAGGAGGTGATGAGGAAAAAAAAATCAAAGCTGGCTTACAACTTAGCATTTTAAATGTAAATCTTAGGGATATACATATAAATAAGAAAGATGAAGATTTGGGGAAAACTTATAAATGAAGCATATTAAGAAGAGGAAAATCAAAATCATAATCAGGATTCAATCAGGAAATAAGAATCATACCAATGATTTCAATAGAGAAAATTCAATATAAAGTAAGTTGTAACCAGAAATGTACTCCTGTGATAGAATTTAGGGAACCTGAGACAAGAGCATCACATACTCCAACTCAGCCTGATCAGTTCAGAGACCCTTCTCAAAATAACACAAAAAGACTGGGGATGTAGATCATTGCAAATTTCCTGGGATCCATCCCCAGTGCCAAAGAGAAAGAAGGGAAGATGAGGAGGTGAGGAAGGAGGGAAAGGAAAAAGAAGGGAAGGAAGAAAATGTGAATTCGTGAAACAAGCTCCAGTATTGCAAAGAAAGCCAAAGTAAGTTTCAAACCAAATTATCAATAAACTTAACAACTGAGGCTCTGGTGCTCATCTAAACTTAGACAGGAGGGAGCAAGAACACGGGATGCACCCACAGACGCAATCCCAAACGCAAATGCAATCCACAAAGCAATCCCAAGACGCTGGTCACTCATCAACTCTCTGAGCTCTCTTCACAGAAAACTTCAAACAAATATGATGCTGTTTACATAAAAAGGGGAAATAATACAAAAAGACATAGCAGATAACATAAAGAGGCTCTACAAATGAAAAAAAAGTAACTGAAATAAAAAGCTCAGAATGAACATGGTTGGACACAGTAACAAATGATCTGTGCAACTTGAAGAAGGTTGGAAAATTGCAGCCCGCAAGTAAAATCAGGCATCCTGTTTATTTTTGTAAATTACAGGTGGACCGGAACACGGCCCCATGTCCACTTAATTACTTGTAGCCTATGGCTGCTTTACGCTGAAATGGCAGAATTAAATTGAGACACATACTGCACAACTGTAAACTAATAAATATTTGTTAATTGACCTTTTAAAAAATAAATCTGAGGCAGGCCTATAATCCCAGCACTCTAGGAGGCTGAAGCTGAGGATCTCCAAGTTCCAGCCCAACCTGGGAAACAGTGCAACTTGGAAGCCCTATCTCAAAAATCAGAAATAAAACACCGGCTGAGCATGAAGGCCCCAGGCTCAATTCCCAGAAAAATACATTTAATTTAATTTAATTCAATTCAATTCCCACAAAAATATATGTAATTTAATTTTTTTGAGACAGCGTCTTGCTCTGTATCCCATGCTGGTCCCAGTCTCACTGTGGAGTGCAGGCTGGCCTTGGGCTCACAGCAATCCTCCTGCCTCAGCCTTCTGAGTACTGGGATTATAGGGGTGCACCACCACACCTGGCTTATGTGGTGCTGGGGAACTGAACGCAATTACTTCGTGCTTGACATAACACTTGCTAGGCAAGCGCTTTAATGTCTGAGCTATTCCTCTAGCCCTTTAATTTACTTTTTTAAATCATAAATTTGATGACCTTTGGGATGGAATAAACATCAAAAGAATTCATCCATAGTGTGCCTGTTGGGCCAGGCCTATAATTCTAGCACTCTGGAAAGCTAAGGCAGGAGGACTGAAAGTTCAGCCTGGACAATTAGCAACTTGGTGAGACCCTATCTTGAAATAAAAAATTTAAAAATTGGCTGTGAACGTAGGTCAGTGTGGAGGTCCTGGATTCATTCCCCAGTAACGGAAAAAAAAAAAATCATCCCCACAAAAAGGTGAAGCAGTGCACTGTGAAGCATTGGGAGTCTGAGGCACTAACTGTGCAATTTAGCTAGACCTGGTTAAAAAAAATTTTTTTAAACAACAAAGGGCTCGGGATGAAACTTTGTACAGAGTCCCTGGTTTCACTGCCAGTCCAGAAAAAAAATGTTCACCAGATTTGGAGGATTTCTAAGAAAATGTATACAAAATTATAGTTTGCTTTTGCAAGTGGAATAGAATTACATTTTAAATATCTTAGAAATTTCTTATATTTTAAAAGCAACCCTATAATAAATCCATACTAGTCACTGTTCCGCATAATTATCTCACAATTTATAAGTTTTTACGTTCAGCCACTTTATACAATGTACATGTGACATATCATATATATAAAATCGCCTATCTAGCTAGGGGAATGCCTACATTCTCTTGCAACCTTGCCTAAGTAAGACTTGTATCACCTCCAACCCTTTCTGATCACAGTTATAATCCCAGCTACTCGTAAGGTTGAGGCAGGCTAGAAGAGTGAATAACTACTGAAAGGTAGGTAGTGAACTCAAAGTATAATAAACAGTGACTGTGCAAAGCACCAGCCCCTTGCAGAGATGAAGAAAAATGTGAACATATAAAGATCGAGAAACTTTGAGGACACCTCCCCACCCCACAAGCTTAAGGCTCAGACCCCCGAGAAGAGGGTGAGGTATATCACATACAGCCATAGAGGCTCAAAAAGCACAGGCAGCCCCTCAACACTACTGAGCAATCAGCTATCTCTACCTAGAAGTCTGAAAGGAAATCAGCCTCACCCCACCCTATTCAGTGGAGCATCATGGTAGCAAGAATATTACAAATCAGAAACAGTCCTACGACTCCTCCTATTAGCAGAGTATGACAAGGAGTCCGTTTCAATCGCACTGACTTGGCAGGGCATGCTTGGCACCTCAGCATTTTGGGAGGGGAAGCAGAAAAATGTAAAATTCAAGCCTGGCCTGGGAACTTAAGAGAGTCAGGAAGATCCTGCCTCATTTTTTTAAAGGCTTTGGGAGGTTGGGGGGGTGGGGAGTGCTAGGATGTAGCTCAGTCCAATTCCCTGAGTAAATCTCCTATCCTGGAAGAAAAAAGAAGAAAATTGAGAAAAAAAATTAAACAAGAAAGGGAAAACTGCTCAGAGGCCAGCTGCAGCACGACTAACTAGGAGAAACAAGGGTGAGTTTCCAGTCAAGCTTCAGTACATTTTCTGAGAAATCAGTGTTCACATTCAAGGGAGGAAAAATTCTAGAGTTGCAAAGAAAACCGAAAGTGGTCTAATTTAAGTGAAACAAGAGGGGAAGAGCATGTTTTAGAAAAGTAGGTTGATTACATTCGTGGAGGGCAACGAGTATCAGGCAAAGGAGTCTGAATAGCATTCACTAGCCAACAGAGAGCAATTATACCTTTCTCAGGAGGACATGTACGCTCAGAGTTGGACGTTGCCAGGTATATATTAGGAAACCTGACATAACAATGAACTATTCAACTTCAGGCAGACAACAGGCTAATGCAAAAAAGAGATAATGACATTAAAGTTGTACAGGAGATGAACAAAAGATAATCTAGGTTTGTGACTTGCAAATCAGGAGTATGATAAAGTGTATTTCACAGAAGAAATACAAGAGAAGCAGATGAAGGAAAAATACCAGTGCCAGCTTATAACTGACCACACTACCATGTATCTCAGACAGGAGTGGAGATACAAATTGGAAAAGTGAGGACTTGAGGGACAGTTTAAAAGAATATTGAGAAGAGGAAACACCAAATCAAAATCAGGGTCCAGTTAGGAAACTGGAATCACATCAGTCATTTTTTTGAATACACAAAACTCAATATAAAGAAATGTAAGCCCGGGGCTATGTCACACCTCTGAAATGGCAGTACCTGGCAAGACTCAGGCAGGGGGATCTCTAGTTGGAGCCAAACCTGGGCAATGTAGCAAGACCCTTTTGATAAATAAAAATTTAAAAGGGCTGGAGAAGTAGGTCAGTGCAAACACCCTGGCTTTATTTCTCAGTGTATAAAAAGAAAAAACATAAAAAAACCCACAAAGAATGAAAATGTAGTTTTCAGATATCACCTTCAACATGACAGAGAAAAAAGATCAATATGGAGATAAATATCAATAAATTAAAACTTGTCTTTCACATTCAACTGAACTTAGTGAATGGAAAGTGGAAAGCCAGACAGTAAAACAAGATAAGCTTAGGATTGTGAGTAAAAAGCACCGGATACCACTCAAAGTCCAAGAATTCTCCCATATTTAACAATAATGAGGTCTCTGGTACAGGAATTTTTTTCCTTTTAACTGTTTTTCCCTTGGACAAAATAAATCTAGAGTTCTATTAGTAAGAAGAGCACCAACCTCAGGGGTGGGATACTGGTGAGGTCTTCTTCCAACTTGCTAGAAGGGACCTATGCAGTTGGTGAAGATGGAGGTTACACAGGAGTAAACATATGCAGAAGGCACTCAAACTGAGCCCTTAAGATCTGTTCATTTTACTGCATAAAGGGCGTATCTACACTCTCAAAATAATATTTGTTTCTAAATTTAGACGATCATTTTTCTACTTCTCTGAGGAAATAAGGAAGTAAAGAAAATAAGACTTTCTAGGTTGAGATGTAGCAAGCCACAGTATTTGCGACAAGTGTTCTCATGAAAACAACTACAAACTCTTGGTAAAATATTACTTTTTTTCTTGAGACAGGGTCTCGCTCTGTAGCCTAGGCTGGTCCTGAACTCATTACGGAGCCCAGGCTGGCCTCAGACTCATGGCAATCCTCCTTGTCTCAGCCTCCTGAGTTCTGGGATTACAGGTGTGCAACAGTACACTCAGTTTATGTGGTGCTGGGGAATCGAACTCAGGTACTTAGTGCTTGACTTAGCACTTGCTAGGCAAGACCTTTAACTGCTGAAATATTCCTCCAGCCCCAAATGTTACTTTTTAAAACCTCTGAAAAGCATCTAAAATATGACAAGATTATAAAAACTAGACCAAAATATAAAAGCAATCCAGAAGCAAGAAGGGAAAGCGGGTTCCCCTTTGCTGTTGTCCTAATTCTGCAAGTCACTAAAGTGATATGCAAAAAAATTGGCTTTGGTTTTAAAAGCCAAGTTAAGGGGGTTCAATAAAGGACCCCAGCTGATGGGACAAGAATGAAGCAGAAGAAAACTTGTCACTGTTTTTACAAACAAGATTCCTTGATAATGCTTGTCTTTAATGTGAGAACCTTGTAGGAAAAAGAGAGTAACAAACCTGTTAATGTATAATTCACACAGTGACCCATAGAGGGGGAGATACAGCCCAAATTAACAAACACCTCCAACACAATAAGAATAACTTCAGTGCCATAATGTATTAAATACCAGGCCCCCTTACACCCTAGCTTAAAAAAAAAGAAGGTAAATCTCCACTGAAAGAGAATACCTTACCCTTAGACCACCAGGGAGTGCCCAGAAATCTATGTTCAGAGGACTTGACCAATACTCAGTCAAAGACAAACAAAAGAAAAATCCATCCTCACGTTCTCTAGAGAATGTACAAATGTGAAGTTACCTGCCCCCCACTCAAAAAGAAAATGACATATGCCACAGTAGGTAAAAAAAAAAAAAAATAGATTGGAGAAACGAAAATAAATGAAGAGCTCAGATTGGACAGTGATGCAATGCAGGAAAAAAAAGATGTGTAAAACTAGAAGAGGAAATAAAAAATTGTAGCCAGCAGGCAAATGTAGTCCCTACTGATTTTGTAAATAAAGTCATCTGGTTACAGTCACGGCTAACTGAAGTGCAAGAGTTGACATGTTGTGACATGTATGGTATTTTCCATTAAGTCAATATTTGTTACCTGACCATTAAAAACAAGCAATATACAATCTGTGCCATTTTTGCCTTTGATTTTTAAAGAAGTTATAATGAAAACTTTACTGAAGTTTTGGTACTTATGTAAGGACATTAACTGCATTATAAAATGTGTATGTGGTCCAAGACAATTCTTCATTTCTCAAAACAAGGGCAAAAAAAACTAGGAGGACACAGGGTGGACATTCCTGTCTCATAATTACATTAGTTTATTTTTCAGCTACTCTCTGACCTCTAAATTCTATGTGACTTCTACACAGATATATTCTATACAGGTATAGAATGTTCCTCAGACACCTAGCAAGAGAACTCCCTAGAACTCCCTTTCTTTTAACCTTGTCAAAGTGAGAGTTATGGCACCTCAAGCTAGGTGATTCTCCTCCATCATGGCACAGAGGAGCAATCTCAACTAGTGAGGAGGCTGATGCAGGAGGACAAAACTTCAAAACTGGCCTCGGCAAACATGGAAGACCCTGTTCCCAAAAAGTAACGAAATTAGAAAAGCTGGGGATATGCCTCACCAATCCCTGAGTTCAATCCCCGGTATTTCTAAAAAGAAAACAAAGACAGAAAAAAAGGAAGAAAAATATTCCTTCATGCTCAAAGAATGGGGACTACCAATACATAGTGAGCGATCTCAAAGTATAGAAAACAGTTAATGGGGATGGAGGAATGGCACAGCAGTTAAAGCACTTGCCTAGCAAGTGCAAAGCCCTGAGTTCGATTTCCCAGCACCCTGTAAGCCAGGAGTGGTGGCACATGCCTGTAATCCCAGCACTAGGCGGGCTGAAGCAGGAGGATTGTTATGCATCCAAGGCTAGCCTGGGTTACAGAGTCAGTTCATGACGAGCCTGGACTACACAGTAAGACCCTATCTCAAAAAAAAAAAAAAAAAAGGAAAACAGTTACTATGGAAAGTACCCATCACCTGCAGACTGAGGAGAACAGCAGACACAGAAACATCTGAACACTTCAAGGATGCATCCACACCACAAGGACGAGACTCATATCTCTAAGGAAAGGTTTAGGTATGTCACCTACCTCCATAATGAGGGGAAAATGCGATGCAAGCTGCTCAGCCTAACTGAACAACTGATCCTCTGTGAATAATACCCAGAAAACAAGCTTCACACCAACGGAGCCAGGCACCATGGTAGGAAGAAGAATTACACAAACCATAAGTACAGAGTCTTCTAGTGTCTCTGATAGGTGGAATACGGCCAGAGTCCACTTCCAGTGGCTAGCTTGGAGAGTAGGGCTGCAAGCCCAGTGCTCAGTGGGATCACATGTTCAAGCCCAACCTATGTAGTTTAGAGACTTAGCAACACTCAGTCTCAACAAATCATTTTTTTAAAGTCTGTATATGTACAAGACCCCAAAAGCTCCACCAGAAATCTCTGAGAACTAATTAACAAATTGAACCAAGTAGCAGTACACAAAATTAATACAAAAAAATCAGTAATATTCTTGTACACTAACAATGAAATAACTGAGGTAGACATGAGTAAAACAATTCTATCCTCACTAGCCTCAAAAAACATAAACACCCAGGAATAAACTTAACCAAGGAAATAAAGAACCTATACAGAGAAATTATGCCACATTGAAAAAAGAAATTGAAGAGGACACCAGAAAATGGAAAGATATGCCCTCTTTCCAGATAGGCAGACCCAATATGTCAAAATGACCATACTACCAAAATTGACACATAAATTCAATCCAATTCCAATTAAAGTAAAAACAGCAGTTTTCACAGAACGAGGAAACAGCAATCCTAAAATTCATATGAAACCAGAAGAGATGTAAAATACCCAAAGCAATGCTGAGTAACAAGACAAAAAAAGGAAGCATCACAATCCCAAATATCAGATTATATTACAAAACCACATGGTGTTGGTACAGAAACAGACAGATGGACCAATATAATAGAACTGAGGAATCAGGGACAACCTCAAGCACCCCAGCCACCTGATCTTCAAAAAAAGAGCCAAAAACATACACTGGAGAAAATATAGCCTCTTTAACTAATGGTGCTGGGAGAACTGGTTATCCACAAGCAGAAGAATGAATCCAGACCTGCTCCTGTCAGTCTGTACTAAAATCAAAAATTATCAAAGACTTAGATATTACAATGGAAACACTGAGCCTGCTGGAAGAAAAAAATAGGTAAAACTCTTGAACACATAGGCAAAGGCAAAGACTTTGTCAATAGAACATGTGTTGCACAAGAAATAACACCAAGAAGTAATGAGTGGGATTATATCAGATTTTTTAAAAGGAAACATTCAACAAAGTGAAGAGAAAGGTGATAGAACAGGGAAAAATAATCTGAAACCCTCAGACAGAGGGTTAATATCTAGAATACACAAACAACTAAAAAAAGCGGACTCTCAAAAATAGAAGACCCTACTAAAAATAGGAAATTTAAATGGACAGTTTGCCTAAGAAGTATAAACAGCCAACAAAGACATGAAAAAATATTCAGCATCTTTAGCAATTAGAAATACAAATAAAACTGTAAGGTTCCATCTTACCCCAACATGAATGGCCATTATCAAGAATTCCAAAAACAATAGATGCTTAGGATGATGTGGGGAAAAAGAAACCTTTCTACAGTCTGGGGAGATCATAAAGTGATATAAGCATTATGGAAATCAGAATGAAGATTCCTCAAAAGTCTGAAAGTAATCTACTGACTCAGGTATACCTCGCTGAGACTCTTTCCAAAGAGTTAAAAGAAGCACCATGTATCAGGGATACCTCTACACTCACGTTTATAGCAACACATCTCATAATAGCTAAATCACTGAAGATGCCAAAATGTTCATCAACAGATCAACAGATACAGAAAAAGTGTTTTATATATAAGCAACGGAGTACTACTCTGCCATAAAGAAAAACCTGAGCCATTTGCAGGAGAATAAATACACCTGGAGACCATTATGCTTAAAACGAATCAGACATAGAAAGTTAAATATCACATGGCTTATCTAATAGGAGAAATCCAAAGTATAAATAAATAAATAAGCAAAGTAAAATAAAAGATTGACTGGAGGAATGGCACAGCGGTTAAAGGGTTTGCCTTGCACGCACAAGGCCCTGATTTCAAAGCCCGGCATGATTGCGTACGCCTGTAATCCTAGCACTCGAGAGGCTGAGGCAGTAGGATTGCCATGAGTTCTAGGCCAGCCTGGGTTACCCAGTGAGTTCAGGACCAGCCTGGGCTACAGAGGAAGACCCTGTCTTTTTTTAAAAAATTATTGTAGGAAGAGAGATGGATTTGTAGAAGGAATGTGGAAGGACGTGGGAGGGTGAGAAAGAAGGAGAAAAATTGAATGTAAAGTTGATGTGACAGGAATGCCCACCAATCCTCAAATTTCACGCAACTAATGCCTATCACAAATACATACTAATAAAAACAATAACTCAGGAAAAAAAACTAGTCTGTGTAAGTAAGTGTTCAAAGGGCCTGGGTTTAACCTGCGGCAAAGAAAAAGCAAAGAAAAAGAAAGGAAGAAATTAAATACACTTTGCAGAGACCAGTTAGAGTATAACAAAGTAGAGAAAATGAAGTTTCAGGCCACGCATCAACAAATTAACAGCTGACCATTGGTGTTGCCTTAAACTTTAAAAAATGGGAAAGAAAAAAGCCAAACCAGAAAACCAGATAGGCTTAGAACTGCAAGAAAATCTTGGATCTGTTCTAGTCACTTTCTCACTGCTGTGAAAGAATACCTGACATCCACAATTTAAGGGAGAAAAGAGTAAAGTAAGTACTTAGCTCACAGTTTCGGAAGGTTTCACAAAGTCCATTTCCTGGCAGCAGCAATGGTGGAGGTGCCCGGTAGAAGCCAGAGAGCTGCTCAGAGCACTGCAGACCAAAAGTTAACTGAAGAAGCAAGAAGTTGAACTCTGAAGACTCAAGCCAAGGCCAAAGCTTTTCAATAGAAAGTCGTAAATGCTCTTCCTTCTTTACACAGTTCAAGCTGCCAGCTAGCCGTCCACACCCTCAGTGGGCGCCTCTCCCCCACTTCCTGGCCCATAGGTCAACAACACACACCTGAAAGCTCTTCCTTGGGCATTCCTTAGTTTTGACAAGTTGACACAATCCCTCCAGGTCAAACTCCAAGCATCCATCCCTTCCAGCCAGGTCCCACCTACCAACAGCACACAATTCCAGTTATCCCGCTATATCCAAATATATAAGGTTTTGGGGGTGTATTCCAGATCCAAAACACAGCACCCACTAATGCATGAAAATTCCACAAAACAAGAAAACTAAGACATCATTAGAAATATGACAGTTTTGTTTTATTTTTATGCTTCAGGCAAAAGTAATCTAGAGATCTAGAAGTCAGAATAGTAGCCTTACGCCACGGCCTTCTGTGGTTCCTGGACATAATTTATCTCTTGGGATGGATGGTGTTTACAGAGGAAGAGACATAGGTAGAAATCAACCAAGGTATGCGCATACATGTATTCACTTTCCTGTAGGTATTTTATACTTACATTTTTAAAAGTTTTTACAAACAATATTTTTTTTCTTTTCTAAATTTAGAGATAATTTTCACCTAAGTACATATGTAAAGAAAAAGGGCTTCTAGTTTGTGATGTAGTAAGCCATACTATTTGGGACAAATGTCCCCATGAAAATAACTACACATTCTGGAGGAAATATTCCTTTTTAAAACTTATAAAACCATCTAATGTCTGACAAGGTTATAAACATCAGATGAAAACCTATAAAAGAAATCAAGAGAACAAAAGAGAAAGTAGCTTTCTTTTTGCTAGTATTGTCTGAACAGCATTTTGCAATCACTGAAACAAGCTGCAGAAACTGGATTTGGTTTCTAAAGCCAAGTGTACGATCCAATACGAGACTACATGTACATCAAAGCAGGACAAGAATGAAGTTAAAGTAAATCTGCCACTGCTTCTACCCCTGAGATTTTGTGGCAATGCTTGGATTCCATGGAAGGAATGCGAGGGTGGAGGTGGGGTTGAAGCAGGACATATGTTAAAGTTTTATCCATTGGTTGATCCATGGAGGAAATTCCAGTACAAATTCACAAAAATTCCCCAAACAAAAAGAGTTTAATGCCATTAAATATGAGACTTCCCATACCATTATTTTTGAGATGAGGTCTCACTATGTAGCCTACGCTAACCCTGCACCCAGAGCAATTCTCCTGCCACAGCCTCCCGAGTGCTGGGGTTATAGGCATGCACCACCTCTCCTGGTTTATGTGTTGTGGGGAATCAAACTCAGGGCCTTGCGCTAGCTAGACTAGTGCTGTAACCACTGTGCCATCCTTCCAGCCCTGCCTTCAATTTAATGTAGGGAGCCACTACGAATAATTGTTCAAAAAGATCAATGAATACACAGTCGAAGATGGCTGAGTACATCATGAAACAACGTGCTATGAAAAAAATAGCAGAAATTAATTTCAGATGTGATCATCACCTGGCACATATAATAAAGAAAAAAAAGGCTGTCCTCACTTTTTTAAGAGACACCAGAAAAATCTGAAGTTATTTCCAGAAACTCAAAAGAAACTCTAGAGATGAGAGAATATAAACCTAAAATTAAAAGTTCACAGTACACAGGGATTGAAACCACCAAAAGAAAAGATCTACAGGACTTGAGCAAGTGTTGGAAAACTGCAGCTTGCAGGAAAAAAATGGAGCCTCCTTCCTGTTTTAGTAAATAAAGCTGTACTGGAACACAGACCAGCCCACTTTTTACTTAGAGCCTATGTGTGGCTGCTTTCGCACTGAAACGGCAAGAGTTGAAAACAAGTCACCCAAACCACATTACCTATAAATAAATCAGTATTATATGATCTTTTACAGAATAAAACTACTGACCATAGTTGTACAGTAAACAGCAGAAGTATTTAAAGTCAAGACAAAGATATGGAACCAGGGCTGTGGTACATGAGAAACCCCAGCAATATGGGAAGCTGAGATAGGAGGTTCACAGGTTCCAAGCACAGCCTTGGCAACTCTGCAAAAACATGTCTCAAATGTAATGAAAAGGGGTTGGGGTGTATACCAGTATGAAATCCTGGGTTCAGTCCCAAGACTGCAAAACAAATAAACGAACATGCTGTCTTAGTTACTTTCTCTAAGATAGCATCTTTCTCATGGTAAATAAACTTGATGAAGATACACCAACAAAATTTTATGAGCCTGCCTTTCCTTTGATAGCAGTAGGCAGCAGCATTCACAGAAATTTTCTAAATCACATTTCCTATGGCCAGCCATGAACGAAGACTTCTTAAATGGTTTCAAAACTGGAAAAATCAATAGGATAAATTTGTGCAAAGTGAAGTAGTATGCTCAGAGGGATTAGGGCAATGGACCTTTTATCACACTAAATTTTTATTTAAACATTCACTATATACTATCACCCTCATATGTAACCATAGATACTAAGTATTAAGTATTTTATATCTGAATATTTTGTATTTGAATGGCATAATACAAAAGTAGATACTAAATTCTGTGATGTAACTGTAGATACTAAAATAGGTATAGGTAAAGTGTTTAGAGTGTTAACCAAAGGAAGAGATGGATTTCTTTAAGAAGACAGTGCACTGCTGAACATTTCATGGGGAGGTTACAACGGCTTTATCATGCAAAAGCAGAAATGTGAATACCCACAAACACAAAACAGCAGGTCAATTACTTTGGCAGGAACAAGGAGCATAGATCACACAGAGGTCCTGGATAGCAGGTAAGAGCTTGGTTGTTGTATTCGCTAGCAAATGAAGATGCACTATTGGTTTCATGTGCCAAGGGTATGGGAGGCTATCAAAAGTATACCTAGCCACCTGCAATGGGGACCTGAATTCTGCAAGTCACTACAGGAATGGAGACCTAGGTGCAATTACAAGTTTGTCTGCACAGGAAAATAAATAAATAGCAAAGTGCCATTAATGGACACATCCCTCTCCCTTACCTTCAGAATTCCAAGGTCATCTAGATTTGTGACTTGCAAGTCAAATGTGTAGAACCGTGTATCTGGCAGAAATAAGGAACTCGAGAGAGAGAGAGAGAGAGGTGATGGAAAAAAAATCCGAAGACAGCTTACATTTCAGGAGACAGAGGTGATGAAATCTACAGATAATTTACAATTGATTATTCTAAAAGAGGACACTTAAGACTGTATGTAAATATGAATTAGAAAGATGAGGCTTGGGGGAAATTTTTACAAAGACGTTATAGAGGGGCGGGAGTCAAATTGCAACTTAGATCCAGTCAGGAAACAGGAATCGCACTGTTGATTTCAATAGGAAAAACTCAACATAAAAGTACTCTACAGTGGGTGCAGAGGTGCATCCCTGTAATAGAAGCACTGAGGAAAAATGAGGCAGGATCATTGCATACTGGACCGCAGCCTGTGCAATGTAGTGAAGCCCTTGCCAGAATGAAATATAAAAAGCACTGGGTAGAAGCTCAGGGCAAATTCCCTGAGTGTGATCCCCAGAGCAGGGAGAAGGAGAAGAGGAGAGAGAGAGAGAGAGAGAGAGAGAGAGAGAGAACACAAGAGAGAAATATGACTGTGTGGTTTGCTGAAACCAGCATTAATATTGCAAAGAACAACAAAGGTGAATCTTTAGTCAAACAGGTGAGATACTGGTGTTTCTAAACGTAGACAGCGCAAAACAAGGAAGCCAAACATGAAAACAGAATGACCTGAGGATAGCAATCCAAAGGTATTGCTCACCCATCAACTGTCCTCAATTTCTTCACAGAAACACCAAACAAATTTGACACAATCAATAGGGAAAAACAAAATAATACAAAAAAGACATAGCAAATGACAAAAGTCTCTACAAATGACTAATACAGTAACAGGAATGAAAAGCTCAGACTCTAAGTGACTAGACACAGTAGGGAAAAGATCGGTAGGGCTTTAATTAGGACAAAAAAATGCAGACTGTAGGCAAAATCAAGCACCCTTATTCTTATTGTAAATAAAGCTTAACTAGAACACAGCCATGCCTACTCAATTACTTATAGCCTATGGTTATTTTTACACTGAAATGGCAGAGCTGAAAGGTTGGGACACATATCACAAGGTCTGTAAATCAGTAAATGTTATTTGTAGTATAAAATATATCTGAGGACCTTTGGGCTAGAATAAACATCAGAAGGATTCATTCTGAGACAAAGGTGAGTCAAAGGATCATGGAGAAAGCTAGTAAGTCTAACACTTGGAGTCTGACACAGGAGAATCACAAATTTGAGCCCTCTCTGTGCGACTTTTGGAGACTCTGTCTGAAAATAACATACACACAAAAAAAGATGGGCTGGGAATGTAGCTCTGCATGAAGACCTTTGGTTAAATTCCTAGTACAAAAAAAAGAAGGATATGCTCACATGATGTGGGGAATGTAACAATGAAAAAAATGTTCACAAAACTTTTTTGCCAGTGGTAGAATCAAATTATAGGTGTCTTAGTAGACAATTGTTTTAAAAAGCTAACCTATAATAAATCCTTAAGCTAAATATTTACTTTGTTGTACATATAATTATCTCAGAATTTACATTATTTAATATGTTTGTATTTTCAGCCACTCTCTGAATTCTACTATATAAAATATCTATGTGCCATATATGTTAACCAATGAGGACACACAAAAATACGTTAATCGTATAAAGAATTTCTGTTATACACATATATATTGTCAGGGAACCCCTATAACCCTTTCTGTATTAACCTACCAAAGTAAAACTTGTATCACTTCAACCCAGTTAATCTATCTCTTTTTCATGCCCATCGATAATCCCAGGTACTCAAGGAATAAAGCAAGAGTATCACAAACTCGTCGACCTGGGTGACTTAGCAAAACCTGCATCAAAAAAATCACCAAAAAAATTCCTAGAGTTATGCCTCATTGCTCCTTAGATACAATCCCCAATATGTCCCAAAAAAAAGGAAAAAAAGAAAAAAAAAGAGAAGAAAAAGAAAAATCATCCAAAAATAACATAAAAAAATACAAAAAGAACAAAGATTTCTCCAGGCAAAGAGACAGTAATTTCTATAAACATAGTTAGTGAACCTTAAGCATAGCTAAAAGTTACCATGAGATGAACTTGCCACTTCCAGAGATGAGGAAATATTGAACATAAAAGGATCTAGAACCTTGCAAATGCCCCACTCCCTCCTGCAAGAGTCTCTCTGAGGAGGGGCTGAGGTACATCACATACTGGCATAATGAGGTAGAAATGTACTGAAGTCTAAGTCACTAAGCAGGACTGAGAGCCCTCTAGATTGAGAACTCTGAAATTCTGAAAGTCCTACCCCTCGTCCAGGTTACATTAGCAAGCAAAAACACGCAAACCAGAATTAGAGAGTCATCTGGAAGCCCCTATTGACTGACTATGTCAAGAAATCTGCTCACTTCCATTGCCTTGGCTTGGTGGTGCTTGCCTATAACGCCAGCACTCTGGTAGGGGAAATCAAGAGGCTGTAATGAAAACTGGAAAAATAAAAAAGGGGAGCACTCAGTGCAAAACCATGGTTCAATCTCCAGTGCTTGAGGGGAAGAAGTTTTTTTAAAAAGACAGAAAATAGTTTGCACAGGCCACTTCATTACAAGGGAGGGGAAAGAAGGGTGAGTTTTGAGCCAAACATCAATCAATACATTCACAACTGGGACATCAGCTTTAATCTCCACTATATTCACCAACTTGTTAGCAATGAAAAAGAATCAAAGCCAGAATAAAACTGGCCATCATAACCTGGAATCTTAGATAGGGAACAAATGGAAAATTAGAAGACTAGAATTTAGGAAAGATCCATAAATGAAGGCTAGAGAGCACAAAGTTAAAATAGGAATCAGACTCGCATCAGGTTTAGAATGACAACAGTGATCCCAACAAAGAAAACTGACTATGAATATCTGTTACCCAGGCAAGGTGGCATACCCATGTAATCCCAGCATTGAGGGATGCTGAGGGAGGAGGACTGCTAATTCCAGCCAAGTCTAAGCAATTTAGCAAGATCTCTTCACTAAGTAAACAAACAAGAAAGAAAGCTGTAGGTATGTAGCTCAGAAATAAAGGGAACCAGGGTTTCAACCCCAGTTGAAAAAAAAGAAAGTGAATCATTTACAATGGGTGGGTGAGGTGGCATAGAGCTATAACCTCAGCCACTAGGAAGGAGGAGGTAATAGTACTGGAAATTCAACTGAGATCAAACTGGGCAACTTAGACAAGCTCTCGAAAATTTAAAAAATAATTTAAACTGTAGTTAGCAAATCCAAAAGTATAATAAAAAGCTACTGTGAAAACTACTATCACTTCCAGGACTGCAAGAAATTTTACCACAGAAATATCTAGAAACTTCAACCAGACCCACATTCCGCAAGGCACAGATTCAGGCCCCTGGGGATAGAATAATAGGTAAACCACCTACTGACACAGTGAGAAGGAAACACACTGGAAACCACTCAAAGAAACTGCATAATCAGCCCTCTATACCGAAAAACACCCAGTAGGACCGCCTCACACCTAGGCAAAAGACTTCAGTGCTGCAGGCAGAAGAACTACGTAAGCCAGGAGCAGACAGTCCTCAGGTGACCCCTACTGGCAGAGTAAAATAAGTCCACTTCCAGAGGTACACCCTGATGACCCACAACCATAATCCCAGTACTCTGGGAGGTGAAGGCATAAGAACTGCAAATTCCAGACCAGGCTGGCAAACTTAGTCACTTGTCAAGACACTATGTCAAAATAATTTTTTAAAAGATGGGGCTATAATTCAGTGCAAAAGACTTGGGGTCAGTCCCCAAAGAATCAGAGAGACACAGAGATCTACAGAGACCAGTGCCAATACTACAAGCTAGGACAAAGAAGGCTGAGTTTCAGCCCAAGTATTAATAAAGCAGGATGTGGAAATCTACCTTCCATCTAAACTTAGAGAATGGGATGAAGGGAAGTCAGATAAGAAAACAGGATAATCGTGGAACTGTCTTGGTAACTCACCAAAGCCCAAGAATACGCCACTATATTTAGGAATGAGGAAATCATTACAGATGTTGAAGAAATTTTTTTCATGAAGTAAACAAATCTAGACTTGTAGAGTTCAGAACAGCAGTTACCCTTGCAGGGTAGGATACTGATAAAAACTTTCCAGGCAGCTGAAAATGGCTTGCCTTTTGATGACAATGGTGGGTAGTACAGGAGTAGACACAAGGAACAATTAATTAAGCTGTGCACTTAAGGTTTCTCCACTTTACTATATGAATGATGTATCTTCATTTTAAAATAATGTTTCTAAATTTAGCAGATAAATTTTACCTCCTCTGTAAATGTCAAAAGCAAAAAAAAAAAAAAAAAAGACTTCTGGTTTCTGATGTAGCATGCCATATTATTTGAGACAATCGTCCTCATTAAAAATACAAATTACAGATGAAAAAATGGCTTTTAAAAAAAACCTCATCTAAAGGGCAGAGTCAAGACAGCCATGGAACAGAAACTCTAAGAAAGCAGCTCCTAATGTCCAGGAAAGTGACCTACAGGAGAAAGGGCCCCTCAGCAGTTTGATATGGGTTGTGACAGAATCCCAGGACCTGAAGTAAGGGCAGAGGCGGACACTCAAGGCTGTACCTATCACAGGAACTCCTCAGTGAGTGCATGCACCAGACCAAGAGGCTGGCACCCTGCTCCCCTCACCAGCTAACTGGAGCTGGGCTCACGGCACAGAGCAGAGAGCAGAATGGGCTGGCCCCCCGCCCCTGCAGAGTGCCTGCCCAAATCCATTCATTCACTGGTGGCTTAGGGCAGGAAAATCGGCAGCCCCACATGACATTCCGGCTTCAGAGGCACTGAGGAGGCAGGTCACCCCCGGGCTGAGGGGACAGATGCCCAGTGTCTTCCCTGCATGCACTAATCCTACTCATACTGCCACTACCATCACATCAGCAGGCTGGTTGTGGGTCCTCCCCCAGCAGGCTGATTGCTGGTGCATCAGTAGTAGTGTGGAGCCTGTGTCTGCAGTGGACAGAAGACACTGCCACCAAAGCTGATTATTGGTAGAGCCAAAAGCCAAGAACTGCTAGGGTGATGGGGCCTCCTAGCCCTCTGAGAGCCTGCCAGCTGGTGAGTAAGAGTTAAACCCACGACTGCAGACTGGTGGCACAGAGAAGGAAGCAACTCGGGGATGTTGGAAACTCATTATCCTTCCTTCAGAGGAACTGGGTAGGCAGCTGTCCCTGAGGGCTGAAGTGGTTAATCCCACTCAGATCGCTACCCCTGGCCCCTCAGCTGCTTGCTGGCAGGCAGGTTAGTACTAGAACTGCACCTGCTGCAGCCCTCCAACTGCTGGCTGATGGCCTGTGCTCCCCGGGTAGGGCAGGGCCTCTAGTTGGTACAGAGCAATGCTGCCAAAGCTGATTCCTGGTGGGATCTCAGGCCAGGGATTGATAAGAGTGGTGGTGGCCCATGCCCTCTTGAGTATCTGCCTCCTGGGGCCTAGGAGCTAAAACCATGACTACGGGCTGGTGGTACAGAACAGGAAAACCAGCAGTGCCAAAACTCGGAGACCTTGAAAATTCATTATCCTTGCTTTGGAGATGCCAGAGTGGCACGTTTTCCCTGGGTTGAGGCAGCTAATTCTGCTCACGTCACTGCCACTATGCCATCAGCTGGCTGCTGGTGGCTACTAAAACATTAGAACTAAGCCCGTGCTGGCCCCCCACTGACTAGCTGCCTGCTGTGGTGGGGGTCATACAGCAGGGCCTTCAGCAAGCAGAGAGCACTACCTTAGCAGCTGACTGATTACCAGTGGTGCCCTGCTGAGTGTCAACCAGTTGGTGCCTCACAATTAAATCCACCACTACAGGCTGGAGGCAGAGGACAGGAAAACCAGCAGCATCACAATTCAAGGATGTTAAGACAGCACACAGGAAGCAGGGCCAGGACTTAGGATTCCAGCCCCAGGGCTACCAGGCTCAGGAGGCAACAGGAGGGCTACCGGCCCCACCGAGCCCACACACTGACTTGCTGCTGCTTTCTGGGTCAAGAGGCATCCTTACCTCAGAAGCGCCGGACAACAGACTGTCCCTGGGCTGAGGTGGAAGGCTGCCAGGCTCCTTCACTACATAAGCTCAGCCTGCTCACACCACCACCACTGTCTCCGCCACCACTGCTTTACATCAGCCACCTGGAAGCTGGAAGCACTAGACAAGAAACTGGTGAGAGAGCTGGAGAAGTAGGAGCACAAGAAGGTGGTGAGAGCTAAGCTTTTTGCCACCACCCCTACCATCCACACAGGATACCTAGAGGCTAGCAAAAAGCAAGAGGGGAAGAGGAGAGAAAGAGGTGCTCCTGATGGCAGCTACCAAGGTAGAAAGATACTTCCAGGGAAGCCCTAGCAACAACTCGCAGTCCTGAGGCCGTGAAGCTGGAGGTCTGTGATCAGGGCCTGCACTGGACATCCAAAGGGTGGCACACAGGCCAGCAGCTATGTGATCCCAGATCCCTCACTCAGAATGCAAAGGCTAAACGGAACAGCATGATGAGAAAACACGGCAATACAACATCGCACTCCACCACCAGTGGCCCAAATGATAACAGAAGAGGAGTAAAGCCTCCAAAACATCAAAAGCAGAATACTCAATCTTCTGGAAGGCTGTAAGTTGGAAAATAATGATAACCTCCACAAACTACTCAAGGAGCTAAATCAGGATCAAATAAAAAATATGTTCATACTTCTGAAAGAATATAGGCGAGTCAAGCATCCTTAGGATGTTAGTAAGTTTAAAAAATGTGTAGGGGTTGGAGGGATGGCTCAGCAGATAAAGCGCTTGCCTAGCAAGTGCTAAGTACCCAAGTTTGATTCCCCAGCACCACATACACCAGGCGTGGTGGTGCACGCCTGTAATCCCAGCACTCAGGAGGCTGAGGCAGGATTGCTGTGAGTCCAAGGCTAGCCTAGGCTCCATAGTGGGTTCAGGACTGGCCTGGGCTACAGAGCAGGACTCTCTCTCAAAATACAAATAAATAAATAAATATTAAAAATTTACAACCAGAGAGTTCAAGGATAAAAACAAAACATATAGTCAGACTAATGAGGAAACAAATGAGAGGCTAGGAGAACTACAGAAGTTAATACAAGAAGTTAACAACAAATTCACTGAAGAGTTCAAAAAAAAAAAAAAAGGAAAAGATATTCACAGAGCATCAGGAAATGAAAACTTCTTTGGAAAGTTTGGGGAATAAAATGACCTAAAGTGAAGACAGAACTTCACATCTAGAAGATAAGATGAAAATCATGAACCAACTCAAGGATGTTAAGTAACACTACGCCAGTAGGAAAATGGATACCAACAGAGGCTACATGACTCAAAGAAGCTTAATCTCAGAATTACAGGAAAAAACAGAAATCCAGGATAAAGGAATAAGAAATTTATTCACTGAAATCATAAGAGAAAACTTCCCATATACAGGAAAATAAATGGACAGACAAGTGATACAGATATATCATACACCAACAGATAATGACCAGAACAAATGCTTGCCAAAATGCATCGAAATAAAAGTTACACACATCCAGTGCAAGGAGAACACCTAGCAACTATCAAAGAAAACTACAGGCCAATTTCCCTAATAAACATAGGGGCAAAAATACTACACAAGATACTTGCAAAAGGAATGCAAGAAATCATTAAAAAAAAGATCGTATGTCATGCCCAAGTGGGCTTCATCCCAGGGAGAGTTCAACATATACAAATCAATAAATGAAATACATCACATTAACAGATGCAAACACAAAAATCATATGACCATCTCAAAAGATGCAGAAAAGGCCTTTGACAAAATTCAACATCCACTTATAATTTTTAAAAACTAAAGAAAATAGAAAATAGGAAGAGAAGGACCTTGCCTCACTCTGATCCAAGCCATCTACAACAACCCCTCAGCCAACGTCATTCTAAATGGGAAAAACTAGCATCAGGAAATGACAAAGATATTCACTGTCACCTTTACCGTTCAACACAGTGCTCAAAATTCTGGCCAGAGAAATCAGACAAATGGGAGACATAAAAAGAATAGGAACTGGAAGGGAAGACATTAAGATATCTGTATTTGCAGGTGACATGATACTCAAAAAATTCCATCAGAAGTCTCTTAGAACTAACAAGCAAATTCAGTAAAGTATCAGGTTAATTAACACTCACAAATCAATAGAGTACTCTTAAATACCAATAAATTTAATGAAAAGAAATTCAAGAAATCACTTTCACATAGAAGCAAAAAAAAAAAAAAAAATAGGTACCTAGGAATAAAGCTCACCAAAGAAGTGAAGGATATATGCAGAGAAAACTACAGAACCCTGAAGAAAGAGACTGAAGAGGACTTTAGAAAAACGGGAAAACATTCCATGATCCTGGCTAGGCAGAACCAATCTTATCAAAATGGCCATACTACCAAAACTGATATACAGATTCAACCCAATTCTAATCAAAAATATCAAACTAGGAAATAGAAATCCTAAATGTCTATGGAACCAAAACAGACCCAGAACACTCAAAGCAAACTTAAGCCATGAGACAAAAGCAGAAAGCAACATAATTCAGATTATTAAGTCATGTTACAAAGCAACAGTGATAAAAAATCAAGTGGTATTGGCACAAAAATACACAGGTTGACCAATGGAACAGAATTGAGGATACAGAGACAACCTTGATCTTTGACAAATAAGCCAAAAACATACACTGGAAAAAAGATAGCCTCTTTAACAAATGGTGCTGGCAAAACCATAAAGTAACCAGGTAAAATCCTTGGCCTCAGTCATTTGCAAAGCAACAGAAAAGGTGAGCATTAAACGTATGATCAAAAACACATTATTTGAATATTTTTTATCACTACTCTAGATGAATAGATAAAAATACTGTGGTATCCATACACTCTGAATGCAGTATACAGCCCCAATTTGTTTACTTTACAGTGAAATTCAGAGTGAATCACCATTCCACCTCACTTCAATTAAAAGATGAGCTGAGACCAAAATAAGTTATTTCAGTGTTAAAAATTTCCCTTTTCCAGGTACAGACCAGCCTCTTTTGAGTTGTTTGATTCTTTCAATAATGAAGCAATGTAGCTTTTATTAGTTTCATGTTTTATGGAGGAATAATAAGACTAAGGATAATTTGGTGAATTGTTGAAAGGTTTGACTATTAGACACGAAGAAATTATTACCTTTCCAAGGGTTTTGCATTTGCCCAACCTACTTAGTCTTTGCTCACCATACTTTATCCAATGACACTGCCCCATTTTATTTTACTATCTCTCAAATATCTAGTCTCCTATTACCTACTTAATATCTGTCTCCTAATCTAGAAAATATGTAATTTTTATGAGAGGAGGATTTCATCTGGTTTTTTTAGGAGAATATACAGCACCAAGTATATACTCAGTAACTATCTAGTGAACGAAAGAAGGTAAGACGCTTCTGTTTAGGGTTATACTTATGCTTTTTTGGAGAAGAAATTCTGTTCAATTCTCTTCTCCACTGGCATATGCCTAGTCTTCCCACTCACCATATCACCTTTCTCTTATTCAGACACTGTACCACTTCAAGCACATTCATGAAAGATAGCAGTGAGAAAATATATTTAAGGGAGCATTTCATGCATTTTATAGAGATGGAAATTATAATACTTGGAAATAAAGTCTTCACTATTTTGCATTTTTCAGTAAGCAACTAATATTCCTCAAAAGTTTCTCATAATTCCTCAAAATATACTCCTATTCCTCAAAATAGTTTCTAATCCGATGTATAAATAAGTAAAAGAGCAAAATAAAAGATTTACAGTAGACTCAGGGAGATTTTATGAAGAGGAAATGGAGATGTGGGAGGATACAGAGGGTGAGAGGAGAGAAGGGAAGTACAAATGACCAAGATGTAAGATGTATATGTGCCAATTTCTCAAGGTGAATACACATGTATTGCAAACACAAAGTAACAGAATAATTTTGGAGAAAAATAGGTATTTCCCACACTTATTCATGAAAATTTTCTTAATATTTAGAAAAGGCATCAAAAAGACAAGATACACTGTACTATATTCTGTTCTACCAACTTCAAGATAATACTGCACTTGTGACTGTAAGATGAATAAATATCAAAAAATAATAAAACAAAAACATAGCACATGTATAAACAATATTACACTAAAAGACACACTGTCATAATATTCCTCAAAATCTTCTTGCTAGAATCAAACACACCCCATCATTCTTAGGATTTTTTTTAAAGTAATTCTGGGAGTCACTTCCATGAGCATCTTTACCTGTACTGTTTCAGTTGCCTGCATATACTGAATGGATTTAAAGTGGATACCCTTCATGATTTTTTGACTTCAGGAAAGGGCCAGAAGCAATAGGGTGACAACTCTAGTGTGCAGAGAAGAGGACACACCATCTTTTTACAACCCTGCCATTTCTTTGGATGACACAAGGCAGCAACACTCACAGTATTTTAAAATCACATTTCCTAAAAACACTCACAAATAAAGACTTCCTAAACTGCTTTAAAAACTGGAAAGAAGGATGGGTTAAGCACGTGTGGAAGATGGAGTAGCCTGCTGAGTGGGACGAGCTCTGATGTGTCTCACAGCAATGAATTTTTTTATCTAAACATTCACTGTATATTTTCATCACCCCTTGTATGTACAACAGAAAAAAGTTATCAGGAACAAGAGAAATGTTTCAGGTCTCACTGACTCCTCTAAATTCAACAATGATACAAATCCCAGGAAGAAATGAACCTAAGACACAGAACATGCACCAGGCACCAGCCCTGGAAGGCCAAACCAAAGCAACTAGCCTCTTTTCCTCATTATTTGATTCTGAAATGGAACATTAATTCTTATACTCAGGACGCTTAATTTGTCACTGTATACACACTCTTCTTTTGGAAACTTGCCCAACATGTAATCTCCCTTGTGGGCTCCAGATCTTGTCATTGGACTCTACCTTGACCTCTCTCAACCTCACATTGGGTTCTGGAAACTCTCACACTTGTATCTTTTCATTGGCCGGAGGTCCTTGCAAGAAGTGGGGAATTGCCCCAGATTTCCAGCTTCTTGACAGCACTTTGTTCAGTGCTGCCTTTACACAGTTTTCCTGAGATAGGAGTGATCTACAAAGAACTACAAATGATACATGCAAAATAATGAGTTTGCACATAGGCAAACCCCAGGATGACATCACCACAATTAAGGTAATAGACATATCCTCCAAAGTTTCTTCCATTCCTTTTTGTGGTAAAAACACTTAACATGAAGCTTGACCTCTGAACAAATTTTGGAGTGCACACTGGAGCATCATGAGCTATGGGCACACGTGACTATTTGTGATGCTATGGTGCTATGTATTTATACATTCAAACACCACCTACCTATGGCTTCTTGAGCTACCTTAAGCTGGGCTCTAATATTGCTCTGTCTATAAACTCAATCATGATTTGTCCTAGATTCTCAGTCCTTTTATATGTCCTCCCAAGCTGCCTTTCGAGTTGCCACGAGTAAGCTGCCCAGGTGAACTGGAGAGAGCAGTTCTGGATCTCATGTCTGGGCTTGCTGCATATAGCCTACCACACCCCCGCTAAACACTGTGAGGTAACTGTAGATACTAAAACAGGAGATAAAGTGTTTAGAGAGTTATTCAAAGGAAGGGACAGATTTTTTTCTAGACAAGAGGGTGCATTGGTGAAGACTTCATGGAGGTTACAAACAGGCTTATCATGCAAAAGCAGAAAAGTGAAGGATTTCCAAAGGCACACACAAACAGTAAGTCAATGATTCTGGCTGAAACAAAGAGCATAGAGCTCATGGTGTCCTGCACTATCAGGAAAAGGAAACTGGATTGTATCTAGGAGGAATGAGAAGGTACTATTGTTTTCTAAGGAAACAAGCATGATCAGAGCCTCACATCGAGGGTACACTAGGGTATCAGAAGCACACCTGGACATATACAATGGAGACCTGAGTTCTGGCAGTCACTATAGGAACAGAGAGGAATGTGAAATTACAAGTTTGTTGTACCGGAGATAAAAATGGGGGTGGGGGGGGGGGAGATGCCATTAACTGATATGTCTCTCTCCATTGTCATCAGAATTCCAAAATGACTTAGATTTGTGACTTGCCAACCAAGAGAGAGTACTACAAAATAAGGAATTCAAGAAAAAGAGGTGATGGGAAAAAAAAAAAACAGAGCCAGCTTACAGGTGAGTATTCTACAGGAATTATTGGTAAAGACAGAGATATAAATTAGGAACACGAGGTTTGGGGGATTTAAAAAAAAAGATATAGAGGGATAGAAGTCAAAATTAGAATCAGGGTCCACTCAGAAAACAGGAATCATACCAGCCATTTCATTCATTCTTTCTTTCTTTTCTTTTCTTTTTCCTTTTTTTTTTTTTTTTTTTTTGAGACACAGTCTCACTATGTATACCAGGCTGGCCTCAAATTCACAGCAGTCCTCCTGCCTCAGCCTCCTGACTGCTGGGATTATAGGCATGCACCACCATGTACTGAGGAACCAAACCCAGGGTTTTGCGCTTGCCAGGCAAGCACTCTAACCACTGTGCTATTTCTCCGGCCCCACACTATCAATTTTAACAGAAAACGCTCAATATAAAGGACTCTAAGCCAGGCAAGGTGTTACACCCCTTTAATACTAGCATCAGGGAGACTGAAGCACAATCATCGCATGCTCAAGCCAGGCCTAAGAAACTTACTGAGACCCTTCCCAAAAGAAACCATAAAAAGGGCTAAAGCACAGTGTAAAATCCCTCCGTTCTATCGCCATGTGTGTGTGGTAGGCTGGGAGAAAGGAACTAATTGAATAAATACGAGTATATGGTTTGCTGAAATCAGCTCTAGCGTTGCAAAGAAAAAAAAGAAGCTGAGTTTTCAGCTGAGCATCAATAGATCAGCAACTGACACGTGATGTTCACCTAAATGAGAGAATGGAAAACAAGGACTCGGAGAACAAAACAGAATGACCTTGGAATTGCCATCCAACTGTCCTCGACTTCGTCACAGGCACACCAAACAAATCCAGCACAATCAACAAGAAAAAAATGAAATAATGTAAAAAGAACATAGTAAATAATAAAGAAGCTCTACAAATGAATAATACAATAACTTAAATGAAAAATTCAGATTGGACAGTGACTGGACACACTAAAGATCCCTAAGACTTGAATAAGGATAGAAAACTGTCACCTGTGGGTGACATTAAGCACCCTGTTACTGTAAATAAAGCTAAGCTAGAACACAGCCATGCCCACTCAGCTACATATCACAGCCTATGTTTGCTTCTATACGGAAACAGCAGAGCTGAGAAGCTGTGACACACACCACACGGCCTATAAACCAATAAATATTTGTTATCTGTAGTATAAGCAAATTTGGAGGACTCTGGGCCAGAATAAACACTATTTCAGCAAAAATTTGGAGCCAGGCATTGTGAAGAACGCTAGTAACCCTAACACTCTCAGAGTGTGGAGCAGGAGGAATGAAGGTTCAAGCTGCAATTGTGCAACAGGGACTCTATCTCAAAATAAAAAATAAACAAGGGCAAGCCTGGAAACGTAGTCTCTGGGTTCGATCCCCAGTAAATTAATAAAAAAACATGTGCTCACTTGATGTGGAGGATGTATTACTGAAAATGTAGACACAAAGTTAGTGGGCTTTGCCAGTGGAATGGAACCAAATTACAAATGCCATGATGGGTAATTTTAATACAAACCTATAATAAATCCTTAAGATAAATACACTGTATATATAATTATCTCATAATTTCATTATTATGTTTGCATTTTCAGCCACTCTCTGCACTCTAATGTGTATATTTGTGGCATATATATATATATATATATATATATACCAAATCTCTCTCATACACATACCTAAGCCATGGGACCCCCTTCAACTCCCTTTCTCTATAAACCTTGCCAAAGTAAGACATATCACCTCAACCCAGAGCCCACCTCTTCCTGGTGTACACCTACAATCCCAGCTACTCAAGAGGCTGAGGCAAGTGGATCATAAATTTGAGAACCACCTGGGCAACTTAGCAAGACCTTGTCTCAAATAACAAAAAACTTTGTAAAAAGCTGTAGATGTGAGAGCTGGGCATAGTAGCACACAACTGTGATTTCAGCACTTGGGAAGCTGAAGCAGGAGGATCACCATGAGTTTTCAGGCCAGTCTGAGCTTTACAGTGATTTCAGGACCAGCCTGCCTGGACTACAGAGCAAGACTGTCTTAAAAAATACATATATGCTGTGGATGTGCCTCCTTGCTTCTTGGGTTCAATCTCCAGTACCTCAGAAGAAAAAAAAGAAGAAAACAAAAAAATAACTACAACAACATAAGAAAATTCTCTAGGCAAAGGGAAGGTAATTATTGAAATGTAGTTAGTAAACCTAAAGTACAACAAGCAGCTGCCATGGAAAGCACTCGCCATTTTCAGGAATGAAAGAAAGGTGAATATAAAAATATCTAGAGCCAGGTCTCATGGTGTAAGCCTGTCATTACAGCACTGTAGGATGCTGAGGCAAGAGGATCATAAGTTCAAGCCCAGCCTGGGCAAATTGGTGACTCAGTAATAAGACCCTGTCTTAAAATCAAAAATAAAACCCAGGCATGGTGGTGCACACCTATAATCCCAGCATTCAGGAGGCTGAGGCAGGAGGGTTGCTGTGAGTCCAAGGCCAGCCTGGATTCCATAGTGAGTTCAGGACCAGACTGGCCTACAGAGTGAGACCTTGTCTCAAAAAAATAAAAAAAAAAAATGGGATAGAGACGTAGTTCAGTGTGAATGCCCTAGGTTCAATCTCAAGTACTACAAATAATAATAATAACAATCAAGAAACTTCAGCAATGGCCCCCACTCTCACCCTGTAAGGTTAAGATTCAGGCCTCTGAGGAGGGAGTGAGGTACATTGTATGTCACCGTTATGAGGTGAAAACACACTGGAAGGTGCTAAACAGGACTGAGAGTTCGTGTGCTATACCAGCATGTGGGAAGGGGCTGAGCTCTACACCCTAATCCATTGGGGGCTGTATCAGCAAGAAGAAATAAGCAAACCAGAAATACAGAGTCACTGCAACTCCCTACTGGTAAAGTATATCAAGGATTCTGCTTCCATTGACCTGACTTGGAGGTGCAGGCCGGTGATCCCAGCACTCTGGGAGGGTGAGGCAGGAGGATCTAACATTCAAGCCCAGTTCTGCAACTTAAAAGACCAGGAAAATCCTGGCCCAAAATAGAAAGAAAAAAAGGAGGGAGTACTGGGAGGTGTAGCTCTATGCAAAGACTCTGGGCAATCTTCAGTTCTGGGTAGAGAAAAACAGAAAAAAACAAGAGAGAAAATACGGTTTGCAGAGACCAGCTCCATTATTACAAAGGAGGAAGAAGCAAGATGCATTTTGCACCAAACATCAATACATCAATAACTGGAACATTGGAATTCATCTATTCTTACTATATTGGTGAACTAAGAGGCAATGAAAAATAATCAAAGCTGACATAAATTGATCATCATAATCTAGAATTTTTTTAAAGGCAGTCTTGCTTTGTAGTTCAGGCTAATCCTCAACTCACTATGTAGCCCAGGTTGCCCTCAAACAAACAGCAACCCTCCTGCCTCAGCCTCCTGGGATCTGGGATTACAGGCATATGCCACCATGGCCAGTTTATGTGATGCTGAGTAATCAAAGCCAGGGCCTTGCTCTTGTTAGACAAGTGCTTTGAGTGCCGAGCTCTGGCCCAGCCCCATAACCTAGAATCTTTGAAAGAAAATTAGGAAGATAAGAACCCATAAGGAATGACGGAAACAGATGAAAACGTCAAAATGGGAATCAGACTCCCATCAGGAAGCAAGAATGACAGCAGTGACCCAGAAGGAATGAAGGAAATAGATGAAAAAGTCAAAATGGGAATCAGACTCCCATCAGGAAGCAAGAATGACAGCAGTGATCTGAATAGAAAAAACTGAGATGCTAGCAAGGCAAGGTGGCATGCCCGTAAATCTCAGCATTGAGAGACTCTGAGGGAGGTAGACTACCCGTTCCAGCCCAATCTAGGCAAATTAGCAGAGCTTGTCTCAAAGTATATAAATAAATAAATAACAATTTCAAAAACTGGGTAACTCAGTGGTAAAGAGTAAGTTTAGGTATCAACCCAAGTACTCAGGAGGGGGGGTAAAAAAACGGAACCATTCACTCTGGGCAGATGATGTGGTGTACCAATAATTCCAGGCACTAGGGAGTATGAGACAAGAGGACTAGATACCCAGGCAAGGCCAGCCTACACAGCTTAGAGAGACAGTCTCAAAATTAAAAAAAAAATAAAGCAGGAGGAAGGATTTGAGGGTAAGGATTTGTGGGTATAGTGTCTCAGCAATGAGAACGTAACTAAAGCATCACAGATAACAAAAAGAGGTGTGACACATGGGAAATACAACTGAAATGAAAAGCTCAGAATGAACATGGGTGGAACGCAGTAAACACAAGTTGTCGAGGGCTGGGGCCCTCATGTATTTGGATGCTGTTAAGAGTTGGGGCCTGGTAAGAAGGGGTGCGAATGGGACTGACCCAGAAGAGGCAGAAGCCTGCAGCCTGACCCAGAAGGGGTGTGTCACTGGAGCTGAACCTGGAGGACATGCTAGCCCCACCCTCACTCCCTCACTTGGCTTCCTCTCTGGGATGTCCTAACTGGCTACCCTCCACCTCTGCGGCCACCCTCAAGCAGACTGTGTGGGACCTTCTTTCTTCCCTTAAGCTGGGGACGTCAGGTGTTCTGTCCCAGCAACAAATAAGTATATAGGACACCAGGTTCCCCAAGCGAGCTGCACCAAGAGAAAAGGAGCCAGGAGTTTCAGATTTCACTTCACGAAGAGCTGAGTATAACTGTTCCTGGACATACTGAATAGTGTGGTATAACTGTAGATATTAAAACAGGTTTCAGCAAAGTGTTCAGAGTTAAGTAAAGGAAGCAAGGGACTTCTCTGTAGATGAAAGGGTACAATGGGGGAAAAGCTGAGAAAGTTTCAAATGGCTTTCAGAGAAGATCAGAAAGGCAAAGAAATTTCAGAGATAACACAAAAAAAAAAACAATGGGTCATTTAAGTGGAGAGCTGAGTGCTTTAGTAAAAATGTGGTGATTTCATTTTCTGGAGGACCCAGAATTTCAGAACAGGCATTTGGATGGTATTCACTAGGTAATGGAGAGCCAGTACAGCTTTCTGAGGATAGGTGTGCTAAGAGCAACACTCTACTAAGGATACAGCATGACACAGAACGTGCATTCGGACACATTCAAGAGGTATCTGACATCAGGCTGACAGAATGATAATGCAGAGAAAGGGGCACTTATAAGATTGCTGAACAAGAAATGAACAAAGATGACTTAGGTTTGTGGCCTGCAACCTAGGAATATGGTACTGTGTATTTGGCAGAAACAAAAAAAATGCAGAAGGTAATAGAAAAATATCAGAAGTAGCTTATAGCTCACCATGCTAATTGGAATCTTAGATATGTACAGAGATAGAAATCACAAAGGTGAGATTTATAAATAAAGGATACACGGAAGAGAGTCAAAATTGGAATCAGGGTCAAATGAGAAAACAAGAATCACACCACTGATTTTCGAATACAGAAGACTTAATATAGATAATGTAAGCCTGGCACATCTGAGTAATCACAGCACTCTAGGAGACTGTGGAAGGAGGATCTCTAGTTCAAGCTGAGCCAGGACAACACTGCAAGACACTGTCATTAAGTAAATATTTAAAAGTTCTAGAAGTGTAAGTCAGTTCAAAAGCCCTTGCTCCATCCCCAGTGGTAAAGAAAAATAAAGAAAAACAAATAATGAAAAAAAATGTGATTTTCAGTTATCAGATACAACATTAAAGAGGAGGGAAAAGTAAGATGAATTGGGCACAAGTATCAAATTAATAACTGGGACAGTGGTGTTTGTTTATACTTAGAAAATGAGGAGGGAAGCCAGGCAAAACAAGATAAGCTTGGAACTGTAAGCAGAAGGTATTGGATGGACATGGATCAAAGTCCAAGAATTCTACTGTATTATTTCAACATCAAAGGTGTCTCTAAAGGTAATGTATTTTTCTCTTTTATTGACTTTTTTTCCTCAAGTAAAAGTGGTCTACAGATTTATCAGTCACAAAAGCACTTTCCCCTTGAAAATGGACAACTGATGGGGTTTCTGAAGTTTGCTGATAATGGCCTACTGGATGATGTGGTTGATGGTTACACCGGACGAGAAATAGAAATGGATCAGAGTGCAATAAAGACTTACCCACTTTACTTTATATATGGTATATCTACATTTTAAGAAAGATATCCCAATAATATTTTTGAAAATTTATAAAAGAATTTTTACCTCAGCCAATAAACCTAGAAAGTAAAGAGGACTTCTAGTTTCTAATGTTAACCATATTTGGAGCAACTGTCCTGATGAAAAATAGTAAATTCTAGGTGAAATTGTGCTTTTAATATCCTCCTGAAAACATAAAAAATCTGACAAAAATATGTCACCTCAGCCCAGCTGACCCTGCCCCATTCTGTCAACTCTCTCACTCTTCCTTGGTGTTGACACTTCATCTCCCATCATTGCCCATGTATGCTGTGGTGTCCTGAAGATTGCTCTGCAAATCCTCAGCTCCTACTTCATCCCCAACTATCTCACCCCCATCCCTTACATTTTCACTTCAATACTCAGGCCTGTTCCCTCCTCACTCCACAAATACTTAACAAGCCTTAACTCTAAGCAATACACTTCTCTAGGTAAAACTAGAAGAAGCCAGATAAATAATGCAAGTATGACACAGCTATACTTTTGAAAATATTTTGAAACTATTATTTGTCTCTAAATTTAGATTATTTTTCTACTTCTCTGAGTAAATTCTGGAAGTAAAGAAAAGAGACTTTCTAGGTTGAGATGTAAACCACAGTATTTTGGATAAGCATTCTCATGAAAACAACTACAAACTCTTGGTAAAATATTACTTTTTAAACTCTCCAAAAAGTATCTAAAATCTGACAAGATTATAAAAACTGGGCAAAAATACAGAAGCAATCCAGAAGCTAGAAGGGAACGGGGGTCCCCCTTGCCGCAGTTGCCCTAATTCTGCAAGTTACTGAACTAACATGCAAAAATTGGGCTGGCTTCAGAAGCCAAGTGAAGGGAGTCCAACAGGGGACCCTAGCTAGTGCGACAAGAATGAAGCAGAAATTTGCTGCTGCTTTTACAAACAAAATTTTCTGGTAATGCTCACCTTAAATGTGAGAGAATAAATGAAAAAAAAAGAAAGAGGTAAGAAGGATTGTTAAAGTTTAATTCACAGAGTGACCCAAACGAGTTGCAGCTCAAATTTTAAAATAACTTGCAACATATGAAAATACTTTCGCGCCAGCATGTGCCAAACACCCAGTTCCCTTAAGCACTAGTCAACTGCAACATCAACAGAAAGCAAACCCTCACTGAACGAAGACACCTTCACCACAGACTACACCATGGGGTACTATTCTGCCATGACAGATTTGAATCATCTGTAAGTAAACGGATGCAACTTGAAACCATTATGCAAGCAAACAAGAAGGTAAAATATCACAAGGTTTCTCTGAGAAACCCAGTTGCAAATATATAATAGAGTCAAGTGGGGGGATGTTGGGAGTCAGGGCAGGATGAGGGCGCCATGGGGGGTGGGGTGGGAGGGGGAGGACATGGCAATGAGAAGTAGAAGCGATACACGCGCACAAAATTCCCAAACTCATTGCAACCATTGTGTATTGCATAACATAATAATAAAATTTGGGAGAAAAATTAAAAGGACAGGTGTGCAGGTTATGAGTTCATCCCCCTATACTGCTATGAAAGGGGGGAAAAGCAAAGCTCAAGCTCATATGAACTTTTGGATGTATTTCTGAAAAAAAATACATAAAATTACAGGTTTTAGCCTGAGGGCTAAAATCAAATTTCAAACATCTTAGTAAACACTGTTTTTGCTGTTGTTATTTTTAACAGCAACCTAAAAAATTCTCTATGACAAGCTGGGTGTGGTGGCTCTTGCCTGTAATCCCAGTACTTTGGGAGACTGAGGCAGAAGGACTGATACGAGTTCAGGACCAGACCTGACTACACAGGGAGACCCCCACCTTTAAAAAACAATCTCTATGATAAACATTCACAGTTTTGTATTTATAGTTCTCTCATAATTAGATTACTTAGTAAGTTTATATATTCAGCAACTCTCTGACCTTTACTCCTTAGAATATACGTGACCTCCACACACACGCATATTCTATACATATATAGAATGTTCCTCATACAGACATCTTAGCAAGGCCCCCCCAGAACTCCCTCTCATTCAGTCTTGCCAAAGCAGGAATTACACCACCCCAAATCTATTATTCCCCATCATGGCACACAGAAGTAATTCCAACTACTTAGGAGGCTGAGCCAGGAAGATACAAATTCAAAGCAAGCCTGGGTAATTTAGCAAGACCATATCCCCCACAAAAAAAAAAAAAACAAACTAGCAGAAAGAGCTAGGGATGTGCCTCATCACTCCCTGGGTTCAATCCCCAGTACCTCCAAAGGAAAAAGGGGAGAGAGGAGGACAAAAGAATTCCTTGTTACTCCATGAACGTGGACTACCAAAATGTAGTCAGTGAACTCAAAGTATAGGAAATAGTTACTGCAGAAAGGACCCATTACATTCAGAGCTGAGAGAACGAACACTAACCAAAGAATCACCAAACACTTCAAGCATGCCTCCACACCACAGGGACAAGACTCAGGCCTTCAAAAAAAGGTCAAGCTATGTCACCTGCCGCCATAATGATGGGAAAATGTGCTGCAAGCTGCTCAGCCTAACTGAACAATTAGCCCTCTCTGAACAGTGCCCAGAACACAAGCTTCTCACCAACAGCCAGGCACCATAGTAGGAAGAAGAATTATGCAAACTAAAAGCAGGGAGTCCTCCAGCATCTCTGATGGGTTGATTACAGCCAGAGTCCACTTCTGGCAGCTTGGAGGCTAGACCTGCAATTCCAGCACTCTGTGTGGGACCACATGTTCAAACCCAGCTGAGGTGTTGAAGACTTAGCAACAACCAATCTAAAAAAAAAAAAATGTTAAGGGCTAGAGAAACAGCATAGCTGTTGAAGCACTTGCCTAGGAAGCTCAAGGCCCTGAGTTCGACTCCCCAGCACCACATGAAGCTGGGTGCAGTGGCATATGCCTGTAATTCCAGCACTCAGGAGGCTGAGGCAGGAGGATCACCCTGAGTCTATGGTTAGCCTGGGATACATAATGAGTTCAGGACCAGCCTGGGCTACAGAACAAGACCCTGTCTGAAAAACACATTTTTAAAAAAATATCTGTAGATATATCTCAGTGCAAAGGGCCTGGGCATAATGTCCTAGAAAAAATTTTAAAAATAAAAAAATTAAATACAGTTTGCAGAGACTAGCTAGACATTACAAAGCCGGGAAAATAAAAGTGAACTTCAGCCATGTACCAATAAATTAGGAGCCGACTCTTGGTGTTGCCTTAAACTTAAAAGAATGGGAAAGAAAGCCAAATCAGAAAAATCAGATGGGCTTAGAACTTCAAGAAAATGCCACAAAACTACCAACTAGGCTTTCATTAAAAATAGGAGAGTTTTTTTTTTCTTCAGGCAAAAGTAATACAGAGCTCTGGAAGTCAGAACAGTAGTTGCCCTTGGAGGGTGGGCGACTGACAAGGCCTTCGGTGGTTCCTGGACATGATCTGTCTCTTGATGTGAGTGATGTTGACAAACAAGGAAACACAGGAAGAAATCCACCAAGCTGTGCACAGAGATGTATTCACTTTACAGTGTCTATTTTAAGCTTACATTTTTAAAAGTTTTCATAAATAACATTTTTCTAGGAGCTGGAGGAATGGCACGGTGATTAAAGTGCTTTCCTTTTAAGTGCAAGGCCCTGAATTCGATTCCCCAGCACCACATGAAGTGGGTGTGGTGGTGCACGCCTGTAATCCCAGCACTGTGGAGGCTGAGGCAGAAGGATTGCTGTGAGTCCAAAGGCCAGCCTGGGCTCCACAGTGAGTTCAGGACCAGCCTGGGCTACACAGCAAGCCCCTGTCTCAGAAAAAAATAAAAGAAAGAAAGAAAGAAAGAAAGAAAGAAAGAAAGAAAGAAAGAGGGGGGGAAGAAAGAAAGAGAAAAGAAAACTAATTTTTAAATTTTTTTTCTAAATTTAAAAGATAATGTTTAATTTCCTAAAGTTTATATAGAAAGTGAAATAACAGGCAAGCCATATTACTGGGGACAATAACTGTCCACACGAAAACAACTACCTATTCTAGATGAAATAACTTCATCAAAATACATAACATCTGACAAGATGGAAAAATCAGATGAAAACATAAAAGAAATCAAGATGCTAAAATGAAAGCAATATTCTTTTGGTAGCTGTTGCCCTAACAGCATTCTGCAACTATGGAACCAAGTTGCAGAAACTGGACTGGGTTTCAAAAGCCAAGTGTAAAGAGTCCGCTAGGAAACTACAGGGACACTAAGGCAGAAGAAGTACATCTGCCACTCTTTCTACTGCCTAGATTTTGGAGTAAAGCTTGAATTCCATGGGAGGAAACAGAAGGGGAAAAGCAGGACATTTGTTAAAGAAGTCTCATCTACAGTTTCATCCATGAAGAAAATTTCAGCTTAAATTCACAAAAATTCCCAAAACAAAAAGAAAGTTTAAGGCCATTAGATACTAGACTTCTAGTACCATTAAGCCACAGGCAAAAAACAAAAATTTCACTGAACAAATATGCCTTCACCTTAGACTGAGGGAACCACTACAAATAACTGCTCAAAAACATCAACAAAAACAGTCAAAGATGTCCAAGTACCCAATGAAACAAGGTGCTCTGAACAGTACACAGCAGACATCAATTTCAGATGTGATCATCACCTGGCACATATCATAAAGAAAACAAAGACTTCCCTCACTTTCTTTAGAGAAATGCCAAAATTGAAGTTATTTTCAGAAACTCAAAAGAAATTCTAGAGAAGGGCCGGAGGAATGGCTCAGTGGTTAAAGCACTTGCCTAACAAGCGCTATGTCAAGCACTAAGTACCCAAGTTCGATTCCTCAGAACCACATAAGCCAGGCGTGGTGGCACACGCCTGTAATTCCAGCACTTAGGAGGCTGAGACAGGAGGATTGCTGTGAGTCCAAGGCTAGCCTGGGCTCCATAGTGAGTTCAGGACCTGCCTGGGCTAGAGAGTGAGAGATTGTCTTAAAAATAAAAAAGAAAAGAAAAATAAATTCTAGAGATGAAAAACATAAACCTGAAATGAAAAGTTCAGACTGCACAGTGATTGAACATACCAAAAGAAAGATCTCCAGGACTTGAGCAAGTGTTGGAAAATTACAGCCTGCAGAAAAAAATTCAGCCTCTACTTGTTTTTGTAAATAAAGATGTGCTGCAACACAGACCTGCTGATCATTACTGTAAACATCAGAAGTATTTCTCCAGGAAAAAAAAACAAGGAGCCAACGCTGTGGTACATGCCTCTAATCTCAGCAATCTGGGAAGCTGAGGCACGAGACTCACACATTCCAGAACAGGCTGGGCAACCTAGCAACATACCAAAACCATGTCCCAAAATAAAAAAGAAAAATGATCTGGGGAGGTATGTGAACATGGAAGTTCTGGATTCGATCCCAAGACTGCCAAAATAAATAACTAAATAACAAAAACATGCTAACATGAACTTTTGAAAAACTACACAAAACTGTTTTACCAGTGGAATCGAATCAAATGTCAGTGTCTTAGCAACCTTTTTTTTTTTTTTTTTTTTTTGCTTTTCTTGTAGTGCTGGGGAGGCTGGAGGAATGGCTCACAAGTTAAAGCACTTGCCTAGCAAGCGCTACATCAAGTGCTAAGTAAATGAGCTCGATTCCCCAGCACTACATAAGGCGGGTAGGGTGGCACATGCCTGTAATCCCAGTACTTGGGAAGCTGAGGCAGGAGGACTGCCTTGAGTCCAAGGCCAGCCTGGGCTCCATAGTGAGTTCAGGACCAGCCTGGGCTGCAGAGAGAGAGAGACCCTGTCTCAAAAATAATAATAATAAAAAAAAAAAACTTGTAGTGCTGGGGAATTGAACCCAGGACCTTGAGCACACTAGGTAAGTGCTTTAACTCCTGAGCTAGGTCTCCAGACCCTGTTGTTCTTTTTATTCTAACAGAACGTGCATAAGAAATTTCTAAGTTAAAAATTCACTGTATTATTATAATTACTTCCTAATACACTATTTTGTTTCTATTTTCGCCAGTGTCTGAACTCTACTCTGCCATAAACTAAAGGGTCTACATACATTCACACGTATGTATAGAATCTCCTCATCACACCTACATCACACTACCCACACAACTTCCATTCTCAGCCCACCTCAGACAGAACTTATACCACCTCAGTGCAGCTAATCCTACATCATCCTGTCAGGTCTCTCGGTCCTCTTTTTGGAGGTTCCATGTCACTCATTGCCCATGGAGGCTTGGGGACAACTTTTGTCAGCATCTTTAGTTGTGCTTTCTTGGCTGCCTGGATGTTATGGATCAATTCAAAATTTACCTTTCATGATCATTTTTAGTTGTGAAAAGGCCATAAGTTTCATGCTGCCGGTTCTGGTGAATAAATTAAACAAAGATACACCATAACATTTTTATAATTCTGCCTTTCCTTTGAATGGCACAAGGAAACAGCATTTACACTATTTTTTATTACATTTTCTAAGGACAGTTGCAAAAGAAGACATTCTAAATAGTTTAAGAAACTGGAAAAGAACGGGACAAGTTTGTGCAAAGTGAGCAGTAGTATCAAGGGGGAATAATGGAAAGGAACATTTTACTGCAACAAATTTTTATTTAAACATCCACTACATATTTCATCACCCCTTACACATGCAGGAGAAAAAAATTATCAGGAACAAAATGAATGTCTCAAGTCACCCACTCCTATAAAATCAAAACTAATCCAGATGCCAGGATTAAGTTAACCTAAGACACAAAACATGTAACAGACTATAACCCAAGGAAAGGCAGACAGAAAAACAACCCACTTTTCCTTCCTTATTATCTGACTCTGAAATGGAGCCTAATTATTTTTCTTCTTCTTTTTTTTTTTTTTTTTTTTTGAGGGGAGTGGAGAGGGGAGACAGAGCTTTCTCTGTAGTCCAGGCTGCTCCTGAACTCACTTTGTAGAGGCCAGGCTGTCCTCGAATTCATGGCAATTATCCACTTTCAATCTCCCAAGTGCTGGGATTACAGGTGTTCAGCACTCCTGGTTTAGGTAGTAATGGGGAACTGAACCCACAGCCTTGCACTTTAGCTGCTGAACTATACCCCACCCCAAAGCCTTAATTCTTATACCTGGACTCTTTGTTACCACTCACAAATTCTTCTTTTGGAAACTTGCTTAGCATCTAGTTTCCCATTGTGGACTCCACATCCTATGCTTGGACTCTACAGTGACCTCTGTACCTTCACAGAATAATCAATAAAAAAGAAAATGCCATCATATCCCTCTCCCTTGCCCTCAGAATTCCAAGTTGACCAAGATTTCTGACTCACAAACCAAATGCATGGTTCTGTGTGCTTGACAGAAGTAAGGAATGCAGGAAAAACAGGTGATGGGGAAAAAAATCCCAAACCCGGCTTACAAGTGAGCAGGCTCAGGCTGGAGGAATGGCACAGCAGTTAAGAGTTTGCCTAGCAAGTACGGAGTATCTGAGTTCAATTCCCCAGCACCACATTAACCAGGCGCGATAGTGCATGCCTGTAAACCCAGCACTGGGGAGACTGAGGCAGGAGTCCAAAGGCCAGCTCGGACTCCATAGTAAGTTCAGAACCAGCCTGGGCTACAGAGTGAAACCCTGTCTCAAAAAAAAAGGTAGTTTCAACAGGAACCTTTAAAGGGATGGAGATATAAATTAGAAAGATTGGGATTTGGAGAAATTTTTTGAAAAGAAGCTATATAAGAGTGGTAGTCAAAGTTGCAATCCAGATCAAGTCAGCAAACAAGAATCAGATGACTGATTTCCACAGATAACAATATCAAGTACTCTAAACTGGATTCAGTAATGCACCCATAGCACTGAGGGAGACTGAGGCACAATCATTGCCCGTCTAAGCCCAAAGTGGGCAATGTAGCATGATATTTTTCAAAAGAAAACATACAAACAGGTGGGTAGGAGGAGTTCAGAGCAAATTTCCGGAGTTCTATTTCAAGTGCAGAGAGGCAGAGAAAGGCAGAGAGAGAAGAAATATAAGAATGTGGCTTGCTGAAACCAGCTCTAGCCATGCAAAGAAATACAAAAGTGAGTTTTTAATGGTTTCGTTTTTCCCATTTAAAATGTTTACATTGAGCTTGAGTATTTTGTGCACATATATATCCCAGAAATATTACAAATCATTCACCTCTCCCTTTCCAACCCTTCCACATCTGCCCCCTCCCCACTAGTTCCCACTATTCCCCCAGATAATATTTTGAGACAGGGTCTCACTCTGCTATCCAGGCTGGTCCTGAACTCATTATGGAGCCCCAAGCTGACCTCAAAAACACAGAAATCCTCCTGCCTCTTCCTCTAGAGTACTGGGATTACAGGTGTACACCATCAGGCCCAGTTTATGTGGCTCTGCGGAATCGAACTCAGGGTCTTGAGCTTGCTGGGTAAGCACTTTAACCTCTGAGCTATTCCTCCAGCCCTAATAATGTTTTTTTAAAAAGCAAGCCTACAATACATCCTTAAGATAAATATTCACATTTTTGTGCATATAATTAACTCATAATTTAGATTATGTAGTAAGTTTGTATTTTCACTATCTGAATTCTAATGTATATAATACACATGTGATATATGTATGCATAAATATATGTAAATCATATGCAGAATCTCCATCATAGACACATACCTAGTCAGGAGTCCCCCTCAAAGTCCCTTTCTCTTCCCAACCACTTCTCAGTCCCCATAATCCCAGCTACCTGAAAGGCTGAGATAAGATCACTAATTCAAGACCAGCCTGGGGCAATTTAGCAAAACCAATTTCAAAAATCACAAAATACAAAAAGCAGGATCTATGTCTAATTGCTCCTTGAATTTAAGCCCCAGTATGGAAAAGGAAGGAAGTTAGGAAGGGAGGCAGGTGATGGGATGGAAGGACAAAAAAGTACAAAAATAATTCTCCAGGCAAAGAGCAGGTAGCTACTGAAATATAGTTAGCAAATCTAAAGCATAACAAATACTCCCAGGCATGAGGAAAATTTGAACACTAAAAGTTCAGAAACTTCCAGAATTATCACATTCTCACCTCCTAAGGATAAGATTCAGATCCCTGAGGGGGAATGAAGTACATTAAATACTGCTGTAATGAAGTAATAATGTGCTGGAAGACACTAAACAATACTAAAAATTGGACTTCTATAACAAGAACTCTGAAAGGGAACTACCCCTATCTTCCAATCCAATGAAGGCTGTATTATAAGAAAAAATATGCAAATCACAAATACAGAGTCATTGGCAAATTATATCAAGTGTACTTCAATTGTCCTGGCTTGGTGGCGGTGCAAGCCTGTAGTGTCAGCACACTGGGAGGGACAGGCATAAGGATCTAATATCATGCCCATCCTGGAAACTTCCCAACCAGGAAAATACTATCTCAAAATTGTAAATAAAAAAAAAAGGGGGGGGCAGGTTGGGATGTAGCTCGGTGCAAAGCATCTGAGTTAAGCAAAAAAAAAAAAAAAAAAAGACAGAAAATGTAATTTCCAGAGACAAGATTCAATATCACAAAGTAGAGAACAGAAGGGTGAGTTTTGAACCAAGCAGCAATACATCAACAACTGGAACACTGAGTTCATCTAAACTGTATTTGCAAACTAGGAGGCAATTAATAAAACCAAAGCCAGCATAAATTGACCATCATAACCTGGAATCCTAGGCAGAGAACAAATGGAAAATTAGATTAGAATTCAGGAGAGTCTCATAAATGAGGGCAATAGAGGAGAAAATAAAAATAAAAATCTGGCTCCCACCAGGAAACAAGAAAAACCGCAGTGATCCCAAATAAAAAGCTGAATATAAAGATCTGGTGACCAGGCAGGGTGGCATGCCCATAGAATCCCAGCACCGAGGGACATGGAGGGAGGACTGCCAGTTTCAGCCAAGTCTAAGCAAATTAGCATAATCTTTTCTCTAAATAAATAAATACACAACCAATCCAGTATGTTTCTAGGTGATAAAAGGATTCAGGTTTTCAACCCCAGTACTACAAAGAAAAAAAAGAAAATCGTTCACCATGAGTGAGCACCTGCAATGGCACAGAGCTGTAGTTGTAGCCACTGAGGAGGGGGAAGCCAACAGACTGGAAATTCAGCTATTTTGTGAGAGACACTGTTGCAAAAATAAAAAGAGTAGAGCTGGAGGCTTAGAACCATGATTAGACCGCTTGCTTAGGAAGCGTGAGGCCCCTGGGGCTCAATTCCCCAGTACCACATACTAGCTAGTTACAATACTTTGGCACACGCCCATAATCCCAGCACAAAGGAGGCTGAGAGGCAGGATTGCCTTGAGTTCGAGGCCGGCCTGGGCTACGTAATGAGTTCAAGACCAGCCTGGACTACAGAGCAACCCTGTCTCGAAATAAAAATGTTTAAAAATTTTAAAGGGGCTGCACTACAGGACTCTTTAAATCACTAATACCTCAACAAAAACGATAAAGAAGAGAGAAGCTGAGCGACAATGCGAACCAAAACAAGGTCAAACAGTAACGGTGCACCTGTGAGAGCACCAAAGTTAAAAGACAGAAAAGGAAAGAACAAAGAAAAATCATTCTTCTCTAGGAAAACAGGGGCTAGTACTGAACTGTAGTTAGTAAGCACGAAGTATAACAAATGGCGACAGTGGAAAGTGCCACCATTTCCAGGGCTGACAGGAATATTATGACAAAAAGTTCTAGAAAAGCCGGGACCCATCCAGCAAGAGAGCGGATTCAGAGTGTGAGGACAGGGTGGGCGATAGCTATATTACCTTTATAGTGAAATCAAACACGCCGGACATCGTCAACGGAAAGCTACGGCCTACTGGCCGGCCGCTGCACCAAACGACCGAACGACGACGTCGCCCGCACCGCGCTTCAGGCGCTAAAGCACTGCTTCCGGTCTTCAGCCGGGGAAAACAATCACGCAGACCGGAAGTAGCGTTCTCCTGCTCCTCCTATTGGCTGAGTGAAAGAAAACGCAGCTTCCCGTGATCCTGAAGTGGCAGGTGATCCGTGAGTGCAACGGCGGTGATCCGTGAGTGCAACGGCCGCGCTCCCGGGTGCAAATGCGCAACGGCCGCGCTCCGGGGTGCAAATGCACAATGGCTGCAAATTCAAGCCCAGCCTGGATAATTTAGGTACTTGCAAAACATTGGATCAAAAACAGGCAGGGTTAGTAAACTGCCCTTGGAGGTTTACGTCTAATCTCAGCAACTCATGAGGCCCAGGGACGAGGATTGCCATGAGTTGAAGTTCTGCATGGGCTGCAAAGAGACTTCAGGGCCAGCCTGGACTGCAAACGGAGACCCTGTCCCTCTCCCCCCACCAAAAAAATGCTGAGGGGCTGGAGGAGTAGCATAGTACTTAAGAGTGCTTGCTTAGCAAGCTTGAGGACCCGAGTTCTATTCCCCAGTGCCAGGTAAACTGAGTGTGGTGCCGGACACCTGTAATGTCAGCACTGAGGAGGCTGAGACAGGAGGACTGCTGTGAGTTCAAGACCAACCTTAGCTCCCTAGTGAGCTCAGGACCAGCCTGGACTACAAAGCAAGACCCTGTCTCTAAATAAATAAATAAATGGCTAAGGTTATAGTTAATTGCTATAAAGGCTAGGGATCAATCTCCAGTAGGGAGAGACAGAGAGACAGGCAGAGAGATAAAGAGGGACAGACAGGCACAGATCAGTAGACACCAGCTCCACTATTCCAAACTAGGATAAAAAAGGGAGACCTGAACATTAATAAACCAACATACGGAGTACTGGTGTCCATCCAGATTTAGAGAACAGGAAGGAGAGAAGTCAGGCAAGAAAACAAGATAATCATGTATTTGCAAGTAAGACTTATTCATCCGACGAAGCCCAAGAATACCCAGTATATTTAGGAACAAGGAGATCATTAGAGATATTGAGAGATTTTATTTTTAATTTTTTTCACGAGGCAAGCAAATCTGGAGTTCAGGATAGTAGTTACACTTAAAGCGTGCGACACCGATAATGACTTTCCAGGTAGCTGGAAATGGCTTATCTTTTGATGACAATGGTGGCTGTATAGGAGTAGACGTAGGGAAAAATTAATTAAGCCGTGCACTTAAGGTTTCTCTACTATATGTATGGTATTTTTTGAAAAGTATTTTAAAATAATGTTTAATATTATATATTTTAAATAATATGTAATATTTTTGAAAAATATTTTAAAATAGTGTTTCTAAATTTATAAGATAATTTTTTATCTCTCTGTAAACGTGAAAAGGAAAAAAAAGGACTTCTAGTTTCTGATATAGCACGCCATATTACTTAGGACAATAGTCTGCATTAAAAAGACAAATCGGGCTGGAGGAATAGCTCAGCAGCTAAAGCACCTGCCTAGCAAGCTCAAGGCCCTGAGTCTGATTCCCTAGCACCACAGAAACTGGGAGTGCTGTAATGCCTGATATCCCAGCATTCCAGAGGCTGAGGCAGGAGGATTGCCATGTGTTTGAGGGACAGCCTGGGTTACATAGTGAGTTCAGGACCAGCCTGAACAGTGAGACCCTGTCTCAAGAAAAAGCACAAATCATAGATTTTTTAAAAATGGCTTTTAAAAACTTCCTCAAAGCATCTGATATCTGTAATACACTACACAAAAGCAAGGACAAAAAAAATCATTTGATTATTCAAAAGACACAGAAAAAGCCCTTGGCAAAATCTGACATCCATCCATGATTAATAAAAAGACTGATGAGAAAAGGTATAGAAGAACCTTACCTCAAGCTAATAAAAGCAATTCATGACAAACCTACAGCTAACACCATTCCAAACGGGGAAAACTGGAAGCATTTTCCCAAAAGTCAGGCACAAGACGAAGATGTCCTCTTTTCACTCCTATTCAGTATAGTTCTCAAAACCTTATCCAGAACAATCAGGCAAAAGAATGGAACAAAGGAGATACATGTAGGAAAGGAAGAACTTACACTATTTTTATTTGCAGGCCACATGAATCTTTACAGAGAAGACTCCAAAAATTCAACCAAAGATTCATAGAACTTATAAACAAATTCAGCCAAGTTGCAGAATGCAAAAACAATACACAAGAATCAAGAGTATTCCTGCACACCAACAATGAAATCACCAAGAAATCAGGTAAAGTCCTTGCCTCAATAACTTGCAAACAAACAGAGAAATTGACAATACATCTAAAAATAAGGTGAATATATTAATTATTAAAAATTATATTAAAAACCCATGGAAATTAATCCTCCTCAAAATACTCCACTGACTTTGTGCACAGTTATGCCATCATTTTAGCCACTTTCAGAAACAATTCTGGAAGTCCTATTTCATGTCTTTAGGTGCACTGCCATGGCTGCCTTAATGTATTGAATTGGTTCAAAGTGTTTATTTCTCATGGTCATTTTGATTTTGAGAAACAGCCAGAAATTGCACAGCACCACATCCAGTGGCTAAGGTGTGTAACGACACACTGTAATGTTTTATAGCCCCACCTTTCCTTTGCAAGGCGCTAGGCAGTAGCATTTACAATATTTCTTCAGATTTATTGGAACACAATAAAGGATTTCCCTAACTGTGTCATAAACTGGGAAATATGATGGGAAAAGTGCCTGCAAAGTAAAGCGTAGTACTTTGAGGGGTATTAATGGCAGTATGCGTTTGACTATGATAAATTTAGTATTCATTTAGTATTCATATTTTCATCACCCCTTATAAATACTGTGAAATAAATTATCAGGGACAAAAGAAATGTGTCAGAAATAACACTGATCCCAGGATGAAACTAACCTAAGGCAAAAAAAAAAAAAAAAAAAAGCACATAACAGACTCCAGCCCCTGGGGAAAAAAAAGCATATCTAACCCACCAGCTACCTTTCCTCATTATTTGATTCTGTTATTAACTGTTAAGTTTGGATCTGGAATGTCTTGGAAAAGCCAAATTTGGAAGGTGATTGCATTGTAAGGTTAATTGAATCAAGTGGATTAACCTGTTGACTTGTGGGCTATTGAGGGGTGTGGCCTGCTGGGGGGCCTAGAAGGATGGATAAGCCTTTTCTCCCTTAAACTGTGGGAGTTAGGCATTGTGCCCCAGCAAGGAGAAAGTGACTAAGACATGGACCCTTAGTTCTTGCTACCAGGATTATTTGGCACTGTACTCAAATTCCTCTTTAGAAACTTGCTTAACATCTAATCTCTTCCCCATGTTCCATATAGTCTCATGGGGTTCTACTTTGGCTCCTGCCCCTCGTCTTTGGTCTGGTAACTGTTGGGGACAATCCCTAGGAAGGAGCTCCCCTGCCCCAACTGGGCCTGAAACAAACTGTGAAACCGTTGCTCAAGGACAGGACTGAGCCTGCTTACTGCTAAACTGTGAAACTATTCTCAAGGACAAAGAGTGAGATGTTCAATGTATTCTGTAAACTTTGTGTAACTCTGTACCAGGAATGGCCTCAGCCCAAAGTGCTACATAGACATGTCTGTCCTTCCCCTCCTGGCCTGTTTGCCTGTGTGCTTGTTTCCACATATAACCAGCCATAAAAGAAGCCTGCCGTTTAGCCCTCTGACCCCCAACCCCATCCCCTTCTCCCCAGCCATACCATTTCGGAAAGATCCAGACTGGTGGCCCTGCTAGCATAATAAATCTCCCTGTCTCCTCTGGCCTCTCAGCTCTATGTCCTGGTTTCACTGGGTTTAATTACCATTCCCACAACATAACTTATACAATTATGTGTTTTCTTTGGCCTGCAGCCTCTGCAGGAAATGAGGAAATGCCCCCAGAACTATACTGTTGTGTAAGATTTTTTAAAAGGTCACTGGGGTTAAGGAGATACAAGTTCTTTTCTGAAAAGGTCAACATTAATGATGCTGTGATGCACTTCCAAACCTCACCTTCCTGTGGCCGTTTGGGCTACCTCCTCGTTTCTGTCTGCGACTCAATAGTAATTTTCCCTTAGACCCTCAGTCCTCTCATTTCTCCAGTCAAAATGTCTTTTCAGTTCTCCAGAGCAAAATGAAGTGACAAGTGCCAGGTTTCACTTTCCAGAGACCTGCGTATATAATTGATCATGCGCCCAGTGAATACTGTGATATAATTGTAGATACTGAAACAGGTATGGGTAAATGTTTATGGAGTTAAACAAAGAAAGATTTCTTTGTACATGAGAGGATATATTCAGGAAGAATGGTGGGAAAATCCTAACACGCTTTTTCAGAGAAAAGCAGAAAGGAAGAAATCTTAGAGATACCTACAAAAGAGTGAGCTGTTTAATTCTGCTGGAACAGAGTAAAGAGCTGAGTGCTTTAGGAAAGGTAGGATGAATCCATTTCATGAAGGACCCAGAATGTCAGGCAAATTAGTTGGGATGTTATTCACTTGGTATTGGGGAATCAATATAGCCTTCTGAGGAAGACAGGCATGCTCAGTATTCCACTTTACTGGATGTCTTAGTTACTTATACGTTGCTGGGACAAAATACCCAGTAGCCACAATTTAAGAGAGGAGAGATTTATTTAGCTCACAGTTTCAAAAGGCTTCACACATTCCATTCATGGCAACTGGTAGAAGCACATGGAAGAGACAGGAGAGCTCCTCACCTCACCGCAGACAGAAGCCAAGTGAAGCAGAACCAGTCCATGGCTGGAGACAGAAGCAAAGGGCAGAGGTTTCCTGGGAAGAAGCTGTAACAGCATTTCTTCTCCCTTCCTTTAATTATTTCAAGCTCACAGTTGGGCCCCCAAACCCAGGATGGTTGCCTCACCTCACTTCCTGGCCCACAAATCAATGACACACACCTGAAAGCTCTGCCCGGGTCACCCCAAATCTCAACAAGTTGACACGATCTTTCCACGTCAAATCCCAACCATCTGCTCCTTCCAGCCAGGCCCTATCTCCCAATAATAAACAGTTCCAAATACATAAGGTGTTTGGGAGACACTCAAGATCCAAACCATAGCACCAGGTACACAGGATGACATAAAAAGTATATCTGAACACCTGTAAGGGGTACTTGATGTCAGGCAGACAAAATGGTAATGCAGAGCTACAAGATGATTGTACAAGAGATGGACAAAGATGAATTAGGCTTGTGACATGCAAAGCAAGACTATGATGTTCTGTATTTGAGAGAAATAGGAAATGCAAGAGAAGAAGGTAATGAAAAAATATCAGAAGGTTATTATCATCACCGTGCTAATCCAGAATCTTAGGTAGGCAAGAATAACAAAAGCACTGATTTGGGGCAGATTTACAAATAAAGGATATAGAGAAGGAAGTCAAAATTGGAATAAAGGTCAAATCAGAAAAAAAAGGAATGTCACCATTGCTGTGAATACAGAAAACTCCACATAAACAACTTTAAGACTGGAGTCATGGTACATTTGAATAGTTATCACAGCACTCCAGGTGACTGAGGCAGGGGGCCACTAGTTTAAGTGGAGTGGGGGCAATGCTTCAAGACCTTGTCACTAAATAAAAATTTTAAAGTGCTGGGAATGTAGGTCAGTCCAAAGGGCTTCAGTTCAATTCCTAGTGTTAAGTGGGAAAAAAGAAACAAATGAAGGAAGAAAATGTGATTATCAGATAGCAGTTCCAATATTACTAAGGAGGGAAATGAAAAAGATGAATTTGAATCCATGTACCAATAAATTAACGACTAGGACATTAGTGTTCAGTTCATTTAAACTTAGAAAATGGGAAGCCAGAGTAAAAAACAAAAACAGAATAAGCTTGGAATTGCAAACAGGAAGGCATTGAACACCATCAACATTCAAGATTTCTATGGTATTTAACACAGGATGCCATTAAAGCTATTATAGTTTTTTCCCCCTTTTTAATTACTTTATCTGGACGCAAAACTAATCTGAAATTCTATCAGTCAGAAAAGTATTTAGTCTTGGAGAATGGAAAACTGATGGGGTCTTGGGAGTCTGCAGACAATGGCTTATCTATTGATGTGGGTGGTGAGTCACGCAGGAGTAGAAACAAATCAATGAAGCTGCTGGGCCCCTTGGGCAGGCATGTCATCCCACAGCACTATGGGAGGCTGAGGCAGGAAGATCACAAGTTTGAGCCCATCCTGGGCAATTTAACCTTATCAAGACCCTTTCTCCAAATGGAAAATAAAAATTGGATTGGGAATGTAACTCGGTGTAAAGATCCCAGGCTTGATCTCCAGTACTACAAGGTGCTTTACTGTATATATGGTACAGCTATAATTTTTAAATCCCAATAATATTTTTCTATATTTACAAAATAATTTTTACCTCCCTGAGTAAATCTGGAAAGTAAAGAAAAAAGGACTTCCAGTTCTGATTTAGCAATCCATATTATTTGGGATAACTGTCCTCATGAAAACAGCTACAGAGCTGGGCCCAATGTATAGGCCTGTAATCCCAGAACTCTGGGAGGCTGAGGCAGGAAGATTGCAAGTTTGAGCCCAGCCTGGGGCAACTTAACAACTTGGCAAGATCCTGTCTCAAAATCAAAATTAAAAATTGGCTGGGGAAATAGCTCAGTGCCAGGTCCCTGAGCTCAATGCCCAATATAAAAAAGAAAACAGAAAAAGCAAAATGGAAACAACTGCACCTTCTAGATGAACGACTGCCTTTTAAAAACTCACAAAGCCATCTAAAATCTGACAAGACAGTAGGATCATGTGAAAATGCAAGCCAGTTCAAGACAGAAGAGAAACCAGGGTTCTCTTGGCTGTTGTTGCTCTAAGGGCACTCTGAAAAATCGCTAAAATGAGTAGGCAGAAATTGGCCTTTGTTTTGATAGCTGTGGAAAGAGAGTTTAATAGGAGTGACAAGCTACATTAAAATGTGACAAGAATGAAGTAGGAATAAATCTTCCACTTTCTACCACTAAGATTTTGTAGTAATGCTTGCCTTGAATGAAAGAAAACAATGAGAAGAAAAAAAAACAGTAGGAAACATGCGGTGGCATTAAATCCACAGATCAAGCTACAGAGGGAATTGCAGGACACATATACAAAAATCTCCAAATCATGAATATAGGTTAGTGTCATCAAATGCTAGTAACCTTAAGCCTTAAGCAAAAATAAGTAAGTAAATAATTCACACTGGAAGAGGAAGCTGCTATCTAAGACGATCACAGAGCTCCAGCAAATAGTTGTTCAGGAGCGCCAGCCAACATCCAGGCAAAGATGAAACAAGTTACTTGAAACATGAAACAGCCGTGATCCCCCTCAGATATTATGATCATCTGGCACACATTATAAACAAAGATTGTGCTCACCTTTTTTAGAGAAACATCAAACAAATTTGATGTTATCTCCACAATAAAAAGGAAACTATTGCTGGGACTAGTGGGACAGGACTATAATCCCAGCACTCAGGGAAGCAGAGGGAGGAGGACTGCAAGCTGGACCCCAGACTAGGCTAGTTAGTAACTTAGTGAGTGTCTGTCTCAAAATCAAAAATCAAACTAGGCTGGGGATGTAGCTCAGTGTGAAGGCCCTGGGCACAATCCCTGGTACCACATCCCCCAAAAAAGAAAACTATAAAAACGAGATAAGATAGCAAGCAGTGCCTCTAGAAATAGAAGCTTGTTGTGAGCAGTGGTCCCTTTTTATGTTTATGGCATTGGACTCAGTATGCAACAGTCCATCTGGTCTTTTAAATATTTATTAAACATATTCAGTTCATTAACCAAATTAGCAACTAGTAATACAAGTGTAAACTTGGAACACACCCACAACACATCAAGCAAGGGAAGGAAAGCAAGTCTCTAAAAGAGTCCAACCCTCAAGGGGAGCCTCAGCCTTAAAGAGAGTCCCAATCTCAAGAGACCCTCACTAGGGGTCCAAGGTTCGATGACTCAGGGAGTCCACGGCCAGGGGTCCAGCCTAGAGGAAGTCCAGCAGAGGTTCAGCCGAGTGGTCAGCACTCGTGGAGAGATGTGGAGTCAGTCCTGAAAGGCTGAGGATGCTGGTATTCCTGTCTGAGCTCAGGTTTCTATACTGCGTTCTTCAGTCTTTCAGAGAGTGCGGGGTCTCTTCTCCTCAGTGCCATCTTAGGGCTGGCTTGTGTATCAGTGTCTAGCCCTGACATCTTAGGGTTGGCTAGTTTACACAGCAGGCTGCCTAACTTTGATATCTTACAGTTGGCTTATTTGCCTATGATGTCAGTATGAACACACTTTTGTAGATAAGCCTGTGATCAGGCATCATGGCGTTAGTTATGTCCTGATAATTAGGTTCCTGACAACGCCACAATAACTGGCATGAAAGTCCCAGATTGAACAGTGACTGAACCACTTAAAGAAAGATACATAGGGCCTGAAAAGCAGATGAAAAACTACAACCTGCAGGCAAAATCGAGCCTCCTGTTTTAGAAATAACGTTGTTCTGAAAAACAGCCAGAGACACTCATTTCCTTATAGTTTATGGCTGCTTTCCCACTGAAATGGCAGACTTGAAAAGTTGTGACATATTCCATATGACCTGTAAACAAAAAATATTTATTATTTCCATTTTAAAGAATAATTTTCTGTCCCTGTCAATGCACTCCTATTAGGTTCTAGTGCCACTGCTGATCCAACAGGAAGCACAGCTTTGCTCCCTGCTCCCCTCCAGGTGCTACTCACCATTTCAAAGCTACCCTCCAACAACCTACTACAGCCCCATCCTTGGGAGAATGGTCCTCAGCTAAACCTGTCCCTGATGTCAAACAGGTTGGAGACCACTGCTCTGTAATATAAATGTTACCCCTCTCTTCCTCTTGCTCTGTGTGTGTGCATATTCTATCATATATGTGTGTGTGTGTGTGTGTGTGTGTGTGTATGTATATATGTGTATATAATATATATGTGTATATATATATATATATATATATATATATCCACAATACCTTCTGCAACACCCTTTCTCTCTGACTTTGCCAAAGTAAAACATATATTGCCTCAACTTGGCTAACTCTTCTCCATCCTGGTGCACAGCACTAATTCCAGCTGCTCCAGAGGCTCAGGTGACAGGGGGAAGGATGTGAATTCAAAGCCATCCTGACCAACCTAGCAAGATCCTGTTTCAAAAACCACAAAATAAAATGTGCTGAAGATGCACCTTGCTGCTCTCTGGGTTTTATCCCCAGTATCTCAAAGAGACACAAAGAGAAAAAATTATTCCTTTTATTCTCTGGGCAAAGAATGAGTACCTGTGAAAATGTAGTTAGCGAACTCAAAGCACATCAAGTAGCTATAGTGGAAAGCACAGGACACTTCCAGAGCTGAGGAGAAAGTAGACATAAGAAGGCCTATAAACTTTGAGAATGTCACCCGCTCTGCATGGTTGAGATTTTTTCTTCAAGACAGGGTCTCACTCTGTAATCCCCTGCTGGTCTTGAACTCACTATGGAGCCCAGGCTGGCCTTGGACTCAAAGCAATCCTCCTGCCTCAGCCTCCTGAGTGCTGGGATTACAGGCATGTGCCTGTCACACCTGGCTTATGTGGTGCTGGGGAAGTGAACCCAGGTACTTAGTGCTTGCTAGGCAAGTGCTTTAACCTCTGAGCCATTCCTCCAGTCCCTGCATGGTTGAGATTCTGACCTCTGAGGAGGGCTGAGGTATATCACCTACAGCCATAGTAAAGAGGAAACACACTGGCACTTGATAATTGCAAAGTAAGGAAAACTATGGTGAGTTTAGAGCCAAGCATCAATAAACTAATAGATAATCTAAGACATTGGTGTTCATCTAAACTTAAAGAACAGAAAGGAAGGAAGCCAGACTAGAAAACTGGATGAGCCTGGGATTTCAAGAAAAATTCTTGGTCACCCATCACAGTGCAAGAAAATACCACTCTATCCAAGAACTAGGAAGTCACTAAAAGTAGGAGGTCTTTTAAAATTTATTTTTCCAGAGACAAAAGTAATCTAGAATTCTAAGGGTCAGAATGGTAGTTACATTTAGAGGATAGGAAACTAATAGGACCAGACTGTCCAAGGTTGTTAGTCATGGTCTATTTCTTGATGAGGGTGATAGGTAATGGAAGTAGACTTTGGTAGAAATCAATCAAGCTATGCACTTAAGGTTTATTCACTTGGGACTGGAGGAATGGCACAGTGGTTAAAGCACTTTCCTAGAAAGTACACGTCCCTGAGTTCAGTTCCTCAGCACCACATAAACTGGGCATGCTTGCACATGCCTGTAATCCCAACACCCCAGAGGCTGATGCAAGAGGATTGCCATGAGTTCAGTGCTAGTTTGGGCTACATAGTGAGTTCAAGACCAGCCTGGACTACAGAGCAGGACCCTGTCCCCCCACCAAAAAAGATTTATTCAAATTTCAGTATGTGTTGTATAACTACATTTTTAAAAATGTTTACTAAATTTAGAAGATAATTTTTATCTCCTTGAGTACATTTGGAAAATCAGGAAAAGTGGACTTCTAGTTTGTGGCACAGCATGCCATATTATTGGGACAACTATCCTCATGAAAACAACTACAAATTCTAGATGAAATGAGGTCCTGTGTTTAAGAACCTCATAAGGCACCTAACATCTCACAAGGTTGTAAGAATCAAGTAAAAAACATAAAAACGATTACGAAGCTATTAAGAAAACAGGGTCCTGTGTGCCACTTTGCCCTAGGCATGTTCTTCAAGTCAAGAAACTGAGTTGCAGACTAGACGGAGTGCAATGGGAGACCCTGAGTGTATTAAAATGGGATAAGAATAAAGCAGAATTTAACCTGGCACTGTTGCTACCACCAAGTTGTTGTCGTAATGTTTGCCTTGTATGAGAAGGAACAAGAACAAAAAAAGAATGGGCAATTTGTTAAAGAAGTTTCATTCACACGTGAACCTATGGAGGAGATTGGAGACCAGACTCACAAAAATCTCCAAGCCATAAATACAGTTATTGCCATCTAGGATGAGACTTCTAGTACTCTAGGTAAAAAACAAATCTTCACCAGATAAAGATGTCTTCTCCTCAGACTATCAGAGAATCCCCACAAACAATTTCTCAAAAGTATATACCAATACCGAGTCATGTATATGACTGAGCACGCAATGAAACAAGGTACTGTGAACGAGAAGTGGCAAAATCAGCTTCAGGTGTTATAATCATCTGCCACATACTAGAACCAAAAAAACTACCCTCACTTTCTTCAGAGAAACAACAGACAAATTTGAACTTACTTTCAGAAAAGAAAAGGGAAACTATACAAACAGACTAACCTGGTAATATAAGGAACAAAAAAAAGGGTCTCTAGAACTGCAAAATACAGTGACTGCAATTAAAAGTTCTGATTGGACCATGACCGGACACACCAAAACAAAGATCTAGGGCTGGAGAAACAGCTCAGCGGCCAAAGCGCTTGCCTAGCAAGGGTAAGGCTATGATTTCAGTTACTTAGCACTGCATAAACCGGGAGTGGTAGACCAGGCCTGTAATCCCAGCATTCGGGAGCCTGAGGCAGGAGGATTGCCATGAATGTAAAGCCAACCTGGGCTACATAGTGAGTTCAAGATCAGCCCAAACTATAGAGCAAGACCCTGTCTCAAAAAAAGAAAATGGAGCCTACGGGGCAAATCTAGCCGCCTGTGTGCTGACCCTTGTGCTAAATAAACATTAGAAATATTTATGTAGGAGAAAAAGAGGTCAAGCCAGCTATAATAGACCTGCCTGTTATCCCAACACTCTGGGAGGCTGAGGCAGGAGGAATAAAAATCTGAGACCAATCTGGGCAACTTAACTACTTAAAAAGACAATGTCTCAAAGTAAAAAGAAAGATCAGACTTTCAGTGTGAAAGTCCAGGATTTAATGCACAACATATACTCATATATACTTGTAAATCTATTTCTGAAAAACTGTCAAAAATTGGTTTTTTACCAGTGGAATGGAATCAAGTTTTACATGTTGTTTCTATTCTTATTTTTACTTTTAATGGCAATTCTTTTTTTTTTTTCACCTTTTTTGTTTTTGAGACAGAGTCTCATTCTGTAACTCAGGCTCCTCCTGAATTCACTATGGAGCCCAGGCTGGTGTTGGAATCACAGCAAACCACCTGCCTCAGCCTCCTGAGTGCTGGGATTACAGGCGTGCGCCACCACACCCGGCTTTTGTGGTACTGGAGAATAGAACTTGGGTACTTAGCACTTGTCTTTAACCGCTGAGCCATTCCTCCAGCCCCAGCAATCTTATTTTTTAAAAACCCCAGGTTAAAATGTCACTGCGTTGTGCTGTACTTCCCGGAGCGTTCTTCCGTAATTGTCTTTCGTTGTGCTGTCTCAGCTGCTTCGATGTCCTGAACTGAATCAGAAGGTTTACTTTTCGTGATCATTTTGACTTTGGAAAAGAGCTAGAAGCCCCATGGCGCCAGATCCGTGAATAAGGCGGATGAGGACACACCGGATGTTTTGTGAGCCTGCCTTTCTGTTGCACTGCACTAGACAGCAGCATTTACAGTATTTTTTGTCATATTTGTTAGGACACTCACGAAAGAGAATTTCCAGAATTGCTTCAAAACCTGATGAAATCAGAGCGTGCGAGGTGAGGGGTAGTAACAGTGGCAATGTGTCTTTTATGGTAATGAATTTTTCAAGTTAAATATTTGCCATGTATTTTGATTGCCCCACCTACATACAGCAGAAATAACTACAGACATTAGAATGTATCACTTTGCCTACCTCTATAAACTCACGAGAAGATCCTCAGATGTATCTGACCTAAGACAGGCAACATTTTAGAGACTTGAGCCCCTCAAAGGCCCAACCCAAGTAACAGGCAAAATTTCCTCTTTATGTGATCCTGAGATGGAGCTTTAGTTCTAATTCCAGAACTCTTACTCTGTCACTTCACCCAATTTCTCTTTTAGAAAAATGCTTAACATCTAGCCTCCTGCTCAGGGCTCCAGGTCTTCTCCTTGGATTGCACCTTGAACTTTGTCTCATTCTGGTTCTGGTAAACAGTCAGTTGAGCTCTACTTTAGCCTGAGGTCCTTGCAGAAGCTTAAAAATTGCCCCAGAATTTCAGCTATTAGATAATACTTTCTTCATTTCCTTCTTCTTAATAGGCTCATTAAGGTATTTTCTACAAATAATTGCACATAATTAACATGCACAAATTGATGAATTTGCACATAGGCAAACATCAGTGATAATATCACAATTAAAATAATAGACACGTCCAGTACCTCCAAAGTTTCCTCCGGCTCTTGGTGTTTGTTTTTGTAGTAGGAACACTTAACATACTCAGGATGCTGAGGCAGGAGGATTGCCATGTGTTCCAGGCCAGCTTGGGCTAGCCTGGACTCTGGAGTCTGAGGCAGGAGTCACAAGTTAGAGTACCCATGTGCAAGACACGAAATCCTGTCTCAAAATAAAAAATAAAAAAGGGATGTAGTTTCATATGAAGTCCCAGGTTCAATTCCCAGCACCAGGGAAGAAAAAGCACATGCTCACATGAGTTGAGGGATGTATTTCTGAAAAAGTGTACACAAATCATTGGCATTTTTGCTAATGGATTGGCATCAAATTTTAAATATCTTAAGAGGCAACTTTTGTTATTTTTATCATTAAAAGCAAGCCTATAATAAATCCTTAAGATAAATGTTCATATTGTTGTTTTTATAATTATCTCATAATCTGTAGTATTTAGTAAGTTTATATTTAGCCAATCTCTGACCTCTATTCTATACAATATATATGTGTAACATGCACACAATTGTACAGAATCTCCATTATACACATACCTAGCCAGGGGACTCCCCATAATTCCTTTCTCTTTCAACCTAGTCAAAGAAAAACTTATAGCATCTCCATCTGGTACATACTTACTATCCCAGCTACTCAGGAGACTGAGGCAGGAGGATGCAAATTCAAGGTTAGCCTGGGTAATTTAGTAAGACACTGTCTCAAAAAGGCTGAGGATATGCCTCATCACTCTCTGGGTTTAATTCTCAGCACAGAGAACTGGAGAGAGAGAGAGAGAGAGAGAGAGAGAGAGAGAGAGAGAGAACGAGAACTCCAGGCAAAGGATGAGTAACTACTGAAATGCAGTAAGCAGACTCGATATATAACAAATACTCACTGTGGAAAGAACCTGTCACTTCCAGGCAGAAGGAAAAGGAACATAAAAATAATTGCATAAAAAGGCCCCAACGTGAGAGAGGGGGTAGGAAGAGGGGCGGTGGATGCTAGTAAGGGGACAAAAGTCTGAGAGTGGGAGGGGGAGGAGAAAGTGTAGGACAAGGGGAAAAGGGAGGGGAGAAAAGACCAAAAGTGATATAGATGGACATTGACTCCCCCAGCCATACGTTTCCAATGTGTTATTGAATGTGTAGTCTGTGCATTTGAAAAAAAAAATCTAGAAAAACTTCAAAAATGTCACCCACCATGCAAGATTTAGATGTGAGGAGAAAGTGAGAAATATCACATGGAAACACATTAGAAGCCAGCACAGCAAGACGAAGTGGTCAGTCCTCCATGATAACTCTGAAAGGAGACCAGCCCCACACCACCCAGAGTAAGGCACCACAGCAGTAAGAAATATGCATCCAGGGCCTCCTGGCAAAGCATAGCAAAGAGTCTGCGCTGTTGCCCGGGCTTGGGGTACATGCCTCTAATCCTAGCACCCTGGGAGGCTGAGGCAGGAGGATCTAAAGTTCGAGCTTAGCTTAGCAACTTAGAAAGTCAGAGAGCTCTGTCTCCAAAGTGAAAAAAGCGGGTGAACTGGGGTGTAGCTCATTGCAAAAACTCGGTTCCAGCTCCAGTGTGGTGGGGTGGGGAGGGGGAAGGCCCAAGAGAGAAAATACACTTTGCAGAGGCCAGCTCCAGGATTACAAACAGAAGAAAAGAAGGGTGAGTTTTGAGCCAATCGTCAGTGCATTAACAACCCGGACACTCGTGTTCATCTCCACTATACTTAGAAAGTAGCGTAGACGATGAGAAAAATCCAAACCATCATGAAGTTAAGCATCCTCACCTGGAATCTTAGGGAATAAATGGAAAATTAGGTAAGGATTTAGAAGAGCTTCATAAAGGAAAACTATAGAGAAAGAGAAAGTTAAGATAGGAATCAGGCTACATTCAGAAAACAGCAGGAATCTGAACAGAGCAACTGAACATAAAAATTTGCCAGCCAGGCAAGATGGTGCTCCTGTGTAATCCCAGCACTGAGGGAGGTTGAGGGAGGAGGACTGCCGACCCCGGCCCTGTCTAGGCAACAAACCAAGACCTTATCTCAAAATTAAAAAAAAAAAAAATTAAAAAGCTGGAATGTCGCTCAATGATAAAGGGTTAGCATCCACAGTACTATTATAGAAAAAAATAAGTCCAGGCTGGGCAGGCAAGGTGGCAAACACGTGAAATCCAGGCTAGGAGGAAGGAGCAAGCAGGACAGCAAATTGGAGCTAGGCAAGCCTTGCCGAGGGAGGGAAAACACTGTCTTCAAAACAAAAGGAAATGAACAGAAAGGGCTGGGGATATGCCTCAGGACTCTTTCAATAGCGCTGAAGAAGGAAAGAAGAAAGGAAGGAAGGAGAGAAGGGGGGTGCCAGGTGAGCAGCTGAATGAGGGTGAGGGCAGCAGCCTGAGTGAGAGGGGGAAAGATAAGGAAGAGGAACAGAAAAGCTGTTCCTCTCTAGGTGGGCAGTGTTTACTACAGTCAACAAACTCCAAGTCTAAGGAATAGCTACTGTGGAAAATACCCAGTCACTGCCGGGTCTGAGAGCAACATTACCACAGAAAGATCTAGAAGCTCAAGGCTCTCATCCCTTGAGGCACAAACTGAGATCTCTGAGGATAGAGTGAGAGGCTTATCACCTACTGCCATAGTCAAGAGGACTCACCCGGGAACTGAGCAGTCAGCCCTCTGTCCGCAAACTGCCCAGGGGTCGCCCTGACACAGCACAGCAGAGGGAAGAAATATGCAGACCAGAAATGCACAGTTCTTTGATTCCCACTAGTCAGCAAAACAGACTCCACTTCCGGTGGCCGGCTTGGTGATCCTTAACTAGAATCCCAGCACTCCGGGTGGTAAAGGCAGGAAAAGACTGCAAATTCAAGCCCAGCCGGGAAACCTAGAGACTTGGCAAGACACTCTCTCACCATAAGAATTTTTTTAAAAAAAATTAAAGGTTTGGGGTCAGTACCCAGTGCTGAGAGGGAGAGAGAGAAACAGAGAGAAGACAGAGACAGAAACAGAGAACGATCTTCAGAGACCAGCTCCAGTATTACGAAGTGTGGAAAAGAGAAATGAGTTTAAAGCCAAATGTCAATAGATCAATGTGTGGAATACTGGTGTCCATAAATATTTAGACAACAGAAAGGAAGGAAGTCAGACAAGAAAACAACCTTGGAATTGCAAATTGGTCATCCATCAAAGGCCAAGATTATTCCACTATATTTAGGATCTAGGATGTCATTAAAGATAGTTTTCATTTTTAATTTTTTTCCATTCTTTAAATTTACATGTCATATCCCTTCCCCCTTTCTACTTTGCCCCCCGCATCCCCTTTCCTTCTCCACGAAGTCTACCTTCTTATTTCTTCCATGTGTCTTTTACTTTTTTATGGTTTTTCTCATATTAGAGAAGCCATACACTAGTTATCCTTCTGATCCTAATTTATTTCATTAAGCATAAAGGGCTCCGGGTGCATCCATTTTCCTACCAATGACTCAAATTTGTCCTTATTTCTGTCACAGTAGTACTCTGCTGTGTATATTCACCACATCTTTATCCACTCATGTGTGTTTGTACATAGAGGCTTCTTCCATAATTTGGCTATTATATATTGTGCTGCTATAAGCATGGGTGTACATGTATCACTCTTGTATGATGACTAACTCTTTTGGGAAGATACCCAGAAGAGCTATAGCTCAGTCAAGTGGAACATTTTTGTCAGGTTTTTCAGGAATCTCTATACTGTTTTCCATAGTGGTTGTACCAGTTTATGGTCCCACCAGCGATTTAGGAGGGTTCCTTTTTTCCCCACAGCCTCGCCAGCATTTATTGTTTTTTAATTCTTCATACCAGCCATTCTTACTGGGGTTAGATGAAACCTCAGTGTTGTTTTAATTTGCATTCCTCTGATGGTTAGAGATGCTGAACATTTTTCACATATTTATTGGCCATTAGGACTTCTTTTGAGAACTGTTCATTCATTTCAGGTTCCCAATCTTTCATTGGATCCTTTATTTTGGAGGGTTTAATTTTTTCAGTTAATTGTATATTCCTGAAAATAATTTTTTGTCTGAGGAGTAACTGGCAAAGATTTTTTTCTTATTTATCATTTCAAAGAACCAACTGTTTGATTCATTGATATTTTGCATTTTTTAGTTTCAATTTCATTGATCTTTACACTGATTTTCTTTCCCTTTTGTTGATATGTATAAGTGCAATACATAATTTCTTTCCTTTAGTTTAGTTGCTTTCTATTTTCAGTCACTCTCTGACATCCACTCCCCACCATCTATCTCAAAATAAATACAGAGGTGTAGGTGAAGCATCTAGAGAGTTAAGAAAAGAAGGATTTGTGCTAGATGAGAGGGTACACTGAGGAACATTGCTTGGGAAGTTCCAAATGCCTTTTTCAAACAAAAACAGAAATGAGAAGAAAGTTCAGACAAGCACAAGACTGCAGGTCAATTACTTTGGCTGAAAAAAAAAAAGAGCATATTGTTCATCGAGGGTCATGATTATGAGGCAAAGGAGCTTGGGCATATTCACTAGGAAATAGAGAGGTACTATGGGTTTCTGAGGAGGACAGGCATACTCACAGCTGTTTTTGATCAGGTGTTCAGTAGGATAGCAGAAGTCTATCTGGACACGTGCAATGGGAGACCTGAGGTTCAGCGGTCACAATGGGAAGGGAAAGAAAGGGACAGTTACAAATTTGTGATACAGGAGATGGAATGAAAAGATAAGATACCATTTCTTGATACTTCCCTCTTTACTGCCTTCGGGGTTCAAAGTCAACCTACATTTGTGACTTGCAAGCCAAGAATAGGTTATTATTTATTTGAGAGAAATAAGGAATGCAGGAAAAGGAGGTGATGAAAAAAATAAGAGCCAGTTCAAAATGGAGCATTGTAAATAGAAATCTTATATAGGGATAGGTATATAAGAGAGAAAAATGTGGATTTGGGGAAATTTTAAACAGAAGAGGGTAGTCAAAATAGGAATCAAAGTCCAGTCAGGAAACAGGAATCACACCAGTGATTTCAATAGGCAATCTCAATACAAAGTTCTGTACTTCAGGCTGGGCAACGCATCATATGACTGCAGCATTCGAGGAGACCGAGGTAGTAGCATCACAAGTGCAACCTCAGACTGGGCAACTTAGTGAGACATCATCTCAAAATAAAGCATATATAGGCCTGGGTAGTAGAAGCTCAGCGCATATTCCCTGGGCTTATCCTCAGTACCAACAAACAAACAAACAAACAAACAAAAAAAGGAAGGAAGGAAGGAAGGAAGGAAGGAAGGAAGGAAGGAAGGAAGGAATCTGCAGAAACCAGCTCCAATATTGCAAAAAGGGAAACACTGGTGTGAGTTTTGAGCCCAGTATCAAAAAATTAAAATTAACAGTTGGGATACTGGCATTCATCTAAACTCAGAGAGCGAGAAGTAAAATAAACAGAATGTGGTTGAAATTGCATGCAGAAGGTATTGGCCACTCATCAGCATCCTAGAAAACACTACAATGTTTAGGAACAGAATGTCACCAGTAGCATTGGAGGTTTCACCTTTTTCTTTTTCTTTCTTTCTTTCTTTCTTTCTTTCTTTCTTTCTTTCTTTTTTTTTTTTGAGATAGGGTCTCACTCTGTAGCCCAGGCTGGTCCTGAACTCACTACATAGCCTCCTGCCTTAGCCTCCCAAGTGCTGGGATTATAGGCATGTGCTACCACGCCCGCTTTATTAGAGGGTTTATTTTTAAGGTTTTTTTTCCTCAGGTAAAACTAATGTAGAGTTTTAGCATTTGAAATTGTAGTTACTCTTGAACAGTAGGACACTAATCAGGACATCTGAGTTTGCTGGAATGGCCTGTCTTGATGTGGAGATGGTTACACAGGAGTAGAAAGAGATAGGAATCAATCGGATTATGCACTTACGGAGTGTTCACTTTACTGTATAATATTATATCCACATTTTAAATAATTTTTTGAAAATAATATGTTTCTAAATTAGAAGATAATATTTTCCTCCTTGAGTAAATTTGGAAAATACAGAAGAGGCCTTTGGTTTCTGATTTGGGAAGCCTTATTATTTGAGACAATTTTTGTCATGAAATCACCTACAAATTCTAGATAAACATTTAAAATCTGACAAAGGAATAAGAGTCATGCAAAAATATACAAGAACTCAAGAAGCTAGAAAGGAAGGTGGATGCCTGTTTGATGCTGTTGACCTAAGGGCATTTGGAAATCACCAAATTGAGTTGCAAAAACTGGCTTTTGTTTTGAAAGCCAAGTGCTAGAAGTCTAATAGAAGAGCCTCAGGTTCATTAAAGTGGGACAAGAATGAGTCAGAAGTAAGTCTGTCCCTATTTCTACCACAAAGATTTTGTAATAATCCTTGCCTTCCATTGGAGGGAACAGACAACCAAAAAAAAAAAAAAAAGAATGGAAAAGCTATTAAAGAAGTTTCACCCACAGTTTAAACCCTGGAGGGAACTGTAGCTCAAATTAACAAAAATGTCCAAGCCACAAATACAGTTTGCTGTCATGAAGTACTACTAAACTTTTAATACCTTAAATCCCAAGCAAAAAAAAAAAAAAAAAAGCAAATCACCAATAGAAGAAGATGCCCGTATCTTAGACTCTCAAGGAGGTTCTTAAACAACGATACAAGGGCACCAACCAGTACCTAGTCAAAGACGACCAGGCACATGGTTAAACTAGGTACTATAAGCATGAAACAGCAGTAATCTGTGTTAGATGTTAAGATCATCTGGCATATATCATAAACATACACAAAAAACTTATTCTCCTGTTGTCTAGGAAAACAACAAACAAATTCTTAGTTATCTTCAGAAAAAAAGAAGCTACAAAAAAGAGTTGATAACAAAATGAGGTTCTAGAAGTAGAAAATATAATTGTAAAATGGGAAACTCAGATTAGACCGTGACTAGACACAGGAAAAAGATTTCTAGCAAAGGTTCCCCCAGCCTCCAGGCCACAGACCAGCATCCATCCGTGATATGGCCTTTGAAGTACCAGACCACTGCACAGATGAGCCATGAGCAGGATGTGAGCTGTGAACGAAGCTCCGCCCCTCTCAGCACCCACTCCTATTATGTTCTAATGCTGCTGCCCATCTGCCAGGAGAGAGCGCTTCACTCCCCACCCCCTCCTGCTGGGGCTCACCATTTCAAAGCTGTCTTCAACTAAACCAGTCCCTTGTGTCAAAAAGATTGGGAAGCACTGATTTATAGGATGAAAGAGGGGCTGGAAAGCTAAAATTGGCAGGCAAAACCAAACCTCCTACCTGTTTTCTGTCAGCAAGGAGGCACTGGAAAGCAGCGACATCCGTTCATTTGATTGTTTATAGCCACTAAGGATGCTTTTTACGTGAAATGACAGAATTGAGAATGTGTGATAGATACCACATGGACTGCAAGTAAATATGCGATTGATCTTTTAAAGAATAAAGTTGCTCACCATTGAGGCAGAACAAGCATCAGAAAAAAAAATAATCAAGACAAAATGGTGGAACTAGGCATGGATGAAACCTCTGGGAATCTGAATCAGGAAGTTTGAGCCCTGCCCGAGGAAATTTAGCAATTTAGTGTCTCAAAACATTAAAAAGGTTGAGAATGGGGCTCAGTGTGAATACAGGAGATCCAGTCCTCAGTACCAATCCAAAATTGAACAAATAAACGAAGAACAAACACACTAACCCACACATGAGCTCATTTGAATTTGTTAATATATTTCTTAAAAAGTGTACACAAAATTATTGGGGTTTTTTGCCAGTGGAATTGAGTCAAATTTTAAGTATTTTAGCAGACTTTGGGAGGGAAGCTTTTTCATTGTAAGAGGGACTAAACCCACGGCCTCTGCACGGAGCTACATCGGCAGCCCATTTTTTAGTTGTGATTTTGAGAAAGGGCCTCACTTGAGTCAAGAAGTCCAGGGTGGGCTTGAACTTGCTGTCCTCCTACCTCAGCCTCCCAGAGTGCTGAGATTATGGACCTGTGTCCCAGGCCCAGCTGCTATTTTTGTTTTTAAGAGAAACCCTATAACAAATCTCTGAGATAAACATTCAGTGTTGTGCACATAATAATCTCATAATTTACATTACTTATTAAGTTTCTATTTCCAGCAACTCTCTGACCTCTGCTCTCTACAATGTATGTTACCTCTACAGATATATATTCTATATGCTACACATATTCTACAAACACACCCCTAGCTAGAGGACCCTCCCACAACCCTCTTCTTCTGATCTTTCCAAAGCAAGATTTATATTACCTGAACACAGCTGACCTTACCTCATCCTTGTGAACACCAGTAATCCTAGCTACTCAGGAGGCTGAGGCAGGAGGACACAAATCAAGGCCAGCCTGGGTGACACAGCAAGAAGCTGGTTCAAAACAAGGGCTGGAGGAATGGCACAGTGGTTAAAGTACACAATGCTCTGAGTTCAATTCCCCAGCACCTAATAAAGCTGGGAGTGGTGGTGGCACATGCCTGTAATCGCAGCACTTGGGAGGCTGAGACAGGAGGATTACCATGAGTCCAAGGCCAGCCTGGGCTACACAGTGAGTTCAGGGCCAGCCTGGGCTACACAGTGAGTTCAGGACCAGCCTGAGTTACAGAGTGAGACCCTGTTTGGTCCCTAATACCAGAAAGAGAGAAACACACGGGGGAGGCGGGGGGGGGGGGGGGAGGAGGACAGAGAGAAAGAGAGAGAAGATTATTAGATGGCGGAGGAAGAGAACTTCCCTAGGCAAAGGGTGGTCGACTACTGAAGTAGTCAGTGAACTCGAAGTATATCAAATAACTGCAGCCCAAAGCACCCGCTACTTTGAGAACTGAGGGTGAACTGCACACAGGTTGCGATTCAGACCTTTCAGGAGGTGAGCTTCATCACCTGCCGCCATAACGAGGAGGAAACGCCGTGGAAGGCGCTGAGCCTGAGTGTCCAGCCTTCCGAGTGGAGAGCGGAGAGCGGGAGCGGACCAGCCACACTCCAGTCCAAAGAAGCCTGGCCCTGCGGTGAGGAAGTTACACGAGGCAGAAAAGGTTGGTCCTCTGGCTCCCCCTTCTGGCACAGTGCAGCATGGCGTCTCTTCCGGTGGTCGGGCTGTGTTTGCTACCTCAGAATTCTCTGGAGTCTGAGGCAGGAGAATTGCACACTCAAATCCAGCCCAGGCAATTGAGAAACTCAGCAAGACCTGGTCTCAAAACATTAAAAAAAAAAAAAAAAAAAAAAAAAAAAAAAAAAAAAAAAAAAAAAAAAAAAAAAAAAAAAAAAAAAAAAAAAAAAAAAAAAAAAAAAAAAAAAAAAAAAAGCCTGGCACTGCACCTCAGTACAAAGGGCCTGGGGTATAATCTCCAGTGCAGGGGGAAAAAAGAAGAAAAGATAATAAAAAAAAAAAAGAAAAGAAAAGAAAAGGAACATTTGCGGAGAGATCAGCTGCAGTATTAAAACTGAGAAAAGAAAGGTGATTTGGGGCCAGTCAGCAGTAAATTAACAGCTGGGCGTTAGTGTTCGTGTAAACTTAAACAGTGGATGGGATGGAAGCCAGATAACACAGAATGAGCTTGGAGAGGTGAACAAAAGTTGCTAGTCACCCATCAATGTCCAGGAAAATGCAACTACGGTATGGAAACTAGGAGGTCATTAGAAATATGGGAGGCTTTTTCTGTCCCCAGGCAGAACGAGAGTTGTAGCCGTCAGAATGGTGGTTGCTCTTGGAGGGTGGGTGCTAGCAGGACCTCCCAAGGCTGCTGGAAGTGATGTATTTCTTGATGTGGGTAGTGGATACACAGGAGGAAACACAGGCAGTAACCAACAAGCTGTGCACTTAAAGTGTACTCATGTCGTATATGGTATTTAAAAATAATAATTTGTTTCTAAATTTAGAAGATAATTTTTTACCTCCATCAGTAAAAGGAAAGAAAGTGGATTTCTTGGTTCTGATGTGTGAAGTCATATTATGTAGGACAGTTGTTCCCATGAGAATAACTCCATCCTAGATGAAATATACCTTTCCGGAACTTCCTTATAGCATCCAACATCTGATAAGATTGTAAGAATTGGGTAAAAATATAAAAGAAATCAAGAAGCTAGAAAGGCAGGGTTCTTTCTGCTGCTTTCGCCCTGGGTATGTTCTGGAAACCACTTAAGTGAGAGTTGCAAAAGGTGATCTGGTTTTGAAAGCTAAGTTTAGAGTTGGGTAGAAGACCCCTGGTGTGGGACCCTGACTAGGCCGGGGATAACCAAAGGTACTAGGTGGCCCAAACCCGGATAATCTCATCTCCAGACTGGCAGGAGGGGGGCCACTCCCTCCTGTCCTAGGCCCAGGATGGCCCACGGCTCAGGTTTCACTCTACTCAAATTCCCAATTTCCCCTGCCCTAAAGACCTTTACCAGCAATCACGATCCAGTACCGAAAGACCCACCACGCAAATTAGGTGACTTTCAGACCCCAAACTTCCTCCAATCAGAGAATGACCCGCACCCTACAGCCCTGGCTGACCCTCCTCCCTCCAACTGCTTATAAGCCCACTGAGTAAGTCTCCCAGAAGTTCTTTCCTCATACTCACGACCCCTCGAGATCCTGCTTCCCCGAACTTCGCCAGCGGTGATCAGGGACCCTGGAGACCCCAACACCCTGGTATATTAAAGCGGGACACAATGAAGCAGAAGCTTATCTGCCACAGTTTCTACCACCAAGATTTTGCAGTACTGCTTGCCCTGCCTGGGAGGGAACAGAGAAAAAAAAAAAAAAAACAGCAGGAATTAAGTTAAAGAAGTTTCATCCACAGATTGACCTATGGAGAGACTTGCAGCCAAATTTGCAAAAACGCCCAAACTATGAATATAGATTAGTTCCATCATGTACTAGATTGGTTGTACTCTTAAGCCTTAAGTGGGACAAAGCAAGTCCTAACCACACAAAGATGCCCTGGCTGTGTACTGTGAGGCAGCTTCTACGAGTGGTTGTTCAGGAGCCCTCACCAATGCCCAGTCATAGGTGACTGGGCACACAGTGAAACAAAGTACTACAAACAAAAATAGAAATCAACTGCAAATGTTACGAAAATCTGGCACACAACAGAAACAAAACAAAATATGCCCTCACTTTTCAGAGAAACAAAAAAACAAATTTGAGGTTATCTCCAGAAAAAAAGGAAATTGTGTGAAGAGACAGAGCAAATGATAAAAGGAGCCAAAAAGAGCTTCAGAAAGGTGAAGACAAGAACTAAATGAAGCCAGGTGTGGTGGCACACGCCTGTAATCCCAGCACTAGACAGGCTGAGGCAGGAGGACTGCTGAGTCCAAGGCCAGCCTGGCTATGTAGTAAGTTCAGGACCAGTCTGGGCTACAGAGCAAAACCCCGTCTTTAAAAAAAAAAAAAAAAAAAAAGAACTAAAACTAAAAGTTTAGATTGGATAGTGATTGGACCCAGTACAATAATGCATAGGAGTAGAAGGGCCTGAAACTTGCAGCCTGCCTGCCAAGTTGAGCCCCTACCCGTATTTGTAAATAAAGCTCCGCTGGAAAACAGACATGCCCATTAATTCATAGCCTGTGGCTACTTTCACCTTGAAATGGCAGAACTGGGAAGGTGGCACAGACACCAAGTGAGCTGTAAATAAATAAATTTATTATCTGATCTTTTAAAACTGAACTTGTTGATCTTTGTGCTAGAATAAACATCAAAAGTATTTATCCTTACAAAAAGATGGAGCGGGCTTTGATGACACACGCCTGTAATTGCAGCACCCTGAGAGGCTGAGGAGGCAGGAAGATCGTAAGTTCTAGCCTGGACAACTTAGTGACTTAGTGACATCGTGTCTCAAAAAAAAAAAAAAAAGTAAGTGATCTGGGGATGGATTTCAGTATGAACGTCCCAGATTCAATCTCCATTACCCACTATCCAAAAGAATATGGCAAGTGTAATGTGTGTGTACATCTCCCTATGTTAACTTGTGTGTATCTGTGGCGGTTCTGGAGATGGAACCCAGGGTTTGTGCAAACGCCCCTATGTTAAGCTTCATGTACAGCTTGATGTAACCCTACATTTAATTGTATCTGTATAAGGAAAGAAGAGAGAATTAAGCAAACAGTGTTTACTGGTTGAAAGTCTTCCAGATTTACTAGAAGGTAAAAACCCATAGATATTGCAAGCTCAGTAAGTCCTAGTAGGATAAATAAAAAGAAATTAAAACCAGGCAGTAATAGTGAAACCCCTCCACACCCCCAATGAAAACAAAGACAAAGGGGAAATCTCAAAAGTAGCTGAGGGGGAAAAAGATGAATCAGGAATAAATGGCTAGATTGGTAGATGGCTTGAACAAAAGCAAAGAAAATCCATGGAACCTGGGGATTTTCAATGTGTGGAAATAAAATAACTGTCAAGCTATAAAATTTTATGCCATTGAAATATTGTAGCCAAACGAAACCTGCCAGAGTTCAATCTCTTGAAGACTTGAACTGAAGTAATACTAAAGTGAATTCCTTGGATAAATGATGCGATCCTAGATGAAGGACTGAGACCAGTGAAATGACGAATTGGCCGGCTGCTCTAAATGGATGCTGACTTAATGAAGCAATATGACAATGCTTTTAGGAAGAACCGCACACACTCTGTCTCTCTCTCACACACACATACACACATCTAAACTATAGAAATGTATTTCTCACAGTTCTGAAAGCTGGAAGTCCAACATACTGGCATGGTAGAGTACTGGTGAGGGCCCGCTCTTTGGCTTAGAGGTGGTCAAATTTTGCTGTGTCTTCAAACAGTGGAGAGAAGAAGCCATGGAGTCTTTTCATGTTCTGATAATGACATTGATCTAAATCCAGTTACCCTCAACGATCCCCCTCATGATACCACTACTCTGGGTGTTAGGGTGAAAGAGAATGAAATGTATGAAAGAGTGCCCTATAAGCAGGATGATTGTATTTTTTATATACAGTACAAGATGGTTTTCAGGGTGAAAGTTGGAGATGTTAATAGTTTCACAAGGACAACAGGCATAAGGTAAATTTGTTGGGCAAATGTACTATTCCTCAGGAGGCTGGTAAGTGGAGTTAAAGTATCTTAAGACCTACGCACTTCTAGGAAAAGGAATAAAATATGTCACATTGGTGTTGTAAATGGTCTATTTACTTAAATTTTACTTTCTGTTGTTTATAACTATTTAAGTATAATAGTGGTTGTTCTCATTAACAACCAGGAAAATGCAAATTAAAGCCACAGTGAAGTCGCACTGTAAACCCATCAGATTGCCATAAATTTTAATTTGAAATCTCTTAAAAGAATGCCAATGATACATTGATGAAAGGATGTTTCTAAAAAATACTGAACAATCTCAGGTTTTGATAATTACATGGAATATAGGAAATTCTGGTGGGAGTATAAATTAGGATAGCCACTTTGGGAAACAGTTTGACATCATATAATAGAGTTGAAGATAAACATTTCCTATGGCCCAGGAGTTCTACCCTATATTCTAATATATATATATTGAAAAATTGAAAATCAAGAAATTGTATTTTCATTTATTTTTTGAGACACTGCCTGACTCTGTACTCCAGGCTGATCTTGAACTCACGATGGTGTCCAGGCTGGCCTGGAATTCACAGCAATCCTCCTTGCCTGAGCCTCCTGAATGCTGGAATTACAGGTGTGCACCACTGCATCTGCCTTATATGGTGTTGAGGAATCGATCTCAGGGCCTTATGCTTGTTAGGAAAGGATGTTTTAACAGATGACCTATTCCTCTGACCAAGAAGCACTTCTTTTTAGGTTTATTTTTTATTGTATATATGTAAGGAGTAAAACATGATATTAAAAGATACACATATACAATAAAATGTTTATGATACTGAAGCAAATTATCATTGTCATCTACATAGCTATTCATTTGAAATCTTGTGGGAAGCACATCTAAAATCTACTCTTGCTACATGACTTTCATATTCTATATCGAATTAGAGACCTGGGTTTCAGGAAATTAATGATTCTCTATGTTCCACTCTATTTCACGAATCCATTCCTTTTCTCACTGACCACTGCCCTTCTCTCTACACTGTCACTCATGTTGTGGCCCTCTTATGCCATTATTTTCTGGACTTCCGAAGAGGAAAATCAGTCTATGCACAATCATTTGTATTTGATCCATTTCATTGAGTATATTTGACTCAAGTTGGCCGCAAAGGGCTAGGCCAAGGACAGGGAAGAGATGGCGACCCAAAGGGCTAGGAGAAGGCCAGGCCAGGGCTAGCTCGCCAAACGGATAGGCCAAGGACAGGGAAGAGCGAGCGACCCAAAGGGCTAGGGCGAGGCCAGGCCGGGGCAAGCCAAGCAAAAGGCTAGGCCAAAGCCAGGCCAGGGCTAGCCCCCCAAGGGTTGTGACGAATGCAGTCCAATTCTACCTCCCAAGGGAGGCAGACGCCAGGGATAGGCCCCAAAAGGGATGCATGAAGCCAGGGCTAGCACCCCAAAGGGGTAGGCCAAGGCCAGGGCTACCCCCAAAAGGGCTATGCTGAGGCTAGGACTAGCCTCCAAAGGGCAAGGACGAGGGCAGGCCAAGGCTAGACCCCCAAAGGGCTAGGCCAAGGCCAGGCCAGGGCTAGCGCCCCAAAAGGCTAGGCCAAGGCCAGACAAGGGATAGCCCCCCAAAGGGCTATACCGAGGCCAGAGCTAGCCCCGAAAAGGGCTAGGCCAAGGCCAGGCCAGGGCTAGCCCCGCAAAGGTTAGGCCAAGGCCAGAGCAGGTCTAGTCACGCAGGGTTAGACCAAGTGCAGTCCAATGCTACGCACCCCCGCCAGGCTAGGTCAAGGCTTTACCCCAGAGGGCAAGGCCATGCCCAGGGCTAGCCAAGCAGAGGGCAAAGTCGAGGCCAGGGCTAGCCCCCCAAGGGTTAAGCCGAGTGAAGTCAAATGCTAGCCCTCCAGGATTATTTCAAGGATTAACCCCCAGAAGGGCTAGGCAGAGGCGAGCCCAGGCCAAGTCCCCCAAAGGGCTAGGCCGAGGCCAGGCCAGGGCTAGCCCCCAAAGCGCTAGGGCGAGGGCAGAGCTAGGCCCCAATTGTCTAGTCTGAGGCCAGGGCTAGCACCCCAAAGGGATAGGCTGAGGGTATGCCTGGGCTAGCCCCCCAAAGAGCTAGGCCGAGGCCAGGGCTAGTCCCCCAAAGGGCTAGGATGTGGCCAGGGCTAGCCCCCCCAAAGGGCTGAGCGGAGGCCAGGGCTAGCCCCACAAAGGGCTGGGCCGAGGCCAGGGCTAGCCCCACAAAGGGCTGGGCCGAGGCCAGGGCTAGCCCCACAAAGGGCTGAGCGGAGGCCAGGGCTAGCCCCACAAAGGGCTGGGCTGAGGCCAGGGCTAGCCCCACAAAGGGCTGGGACGAGGAAGGGTCTAGCCCCGCAAAGGGCTAGGGCCAGGCCGGGCTAGCCACTCAAAGGGCTAGGCCAAGGCCAGGGCTACCACCCCAAAAGGGCTAGGCTGAGGCCAGGCCTCGTGCTAGCCCCCCAAAGGGGTAGGCCGAGGCCAGGCCAGGGCTAGCCCCCAAAAGGGCTAGGTTGAAGCCAGGACAGGGCTAGCCCCCAAAAGAACTAGGCCAAGGCCAGTCCACGGCTAGCCCCACAAAGGGCTAGGCCAAGGTCACAGCTAGCCCCCCAAAGGGCTAGGCCGAGGCAAGGCCAGGGCTAGCCGCCCCCCCAAAGGGCTCGGCCGAGGCCAGTGCTAGGCCCGCAAAGGGGTTGGCCGAGGCCAAACCAGGGCTACACCCCGAAGGGGTAGGCCGAGACCAGACCATGGCTAGACCCCCAAAGGGCTAGGCCGAGGCCAGGCCAGGGCAAGCACCCCAAAGGGCTAGGGCGAAGCCAGGGCTAGCCCCCACAAAGAGCTAGGCCAAGGCCAGGGCTAGCCCCCGAAAGGGATAGGCTAAGGCCAGGCCAGGGCTAGACCCCCAAAGGGCTAGGCTGGGGCCAGGCCAGAGCTAGCCCCCTAAAGGGCTAGGCTGAGGCCAGGCCAGGGCTACGACCCAAAGGGCTATGCTGAAGCCAGTCCATGGCTAGCCCCCTAGATGGCTAGGTCAAGGCCAGGCCTGGGCTAGCCCCCGAAAATCTAGGCCGAGGCCAGGCCTCGGGCTAGCCCCCCAAAGGGCTAGGCTGAGGCCAGGCCAGGGCTACCCTCCAAAAGGCTAGGCCAAGGCCACGCAAGGGTTAGACCCTAGAGGGCTAGGACAAGGCCAGGCCTCGGGTTAGGCCCCCAAAGGGGTAGGCCGAGGCCAGGGCGGGGCTAGCCCCCAAAAGGGCTAGGCCAAGGCCAGGCCTCGGGCTTGACCCCCACAGTGCTAGGCTGAGGCCAGGCCAGGGCTACCAACCAAAGGGCTAGGACGAGGCGAGACCAGGGCTAGCCCCCCAGAGGGCTAGGCCAAGGTCAGGGCTAGCCAACAAAGGGCTAGACCGAGGCCAGGGCAGGTCTAGTCCCGCAAGGGTTAGGCCAAGTGCATTCCAGTGCTACCCACCACCCCCCAGGGTAGGTCAAGGCTTTACCCTCAAATGGCTAGGCCATATGCAAGGGCTAGCCAACCAGAGGGCAAGGTCAAGGCCAGGGCTAGCCCCCCAAGCGTTAAGCCGAGTGAAGTCAAATGCTAGCCCTCCAGGACTATTTCAAGGATAAAACCCCCAAAGCGCTAGGCAGAGGCGATCCCAGGCCTAGTCCCCCAAAGGGCTAGGCCGAGGCCAGGCCAAGGCTAGCCCCGAAAGGGCTAGGGCGAGGCCAGGGATAGGCCCCAAACGTCTAGTCTGAGGCCAGGACTAGCATCCCAAATGGCTAGGCTGAGGGTATGCCTGGGCTAGCCCCCCAAAGGGCTAGGCCGAGGCCAGGGCTAGCCCCCCGAAGTGCTAGGCTGAGGCCAGGCCAGGCCTAGCACCCCTAAGAGCTAGGCCGAGGACTGAAGAGGGCTACTTACCCAAAGGGCTAGGCCGAGGCCAGGGCTACACCGAAAACGGCTAGGCCAAGGGCAGGCAAGGGTTAGCCACACAAAGGGCTAGGCCGAGGCCAGGCCAGCACTGGCCCCCAAAGGGCTAGGCTGAGGCCAGACCAGGGATAGACCCCCAAAGGGCTAGGCTGGGGCCAGGCCAGAGCTAGCCCCAAAGGGGCGAGGCTGAGGCCAGGCCAGGGCTACACCCCAAAGGGATAGGCCAAGGCCAGGCAAGGGTTAGATTCCAAAGGGCTAGGATGAGGCCAGGCCTCGGGCTAGCCCCCCAAAGGGGTAGGCCGAGGCCAGGCCGGGGCTAGCCCCCAAAAGTGCTAGGCCAAGGTCAGGGCTAGGCCCCCAAAAGGCTAAGCTGGGTCCAGGCCAGGGCTAGCCCCCCCAAAGGGCTTGGCCGAGGCCAGTGCTAGGCACACAAAGGGCTAGGCCAAGGCCATACCAGGGCTATACCCCAAAGGGCTAGGCCGAGGCCAGAACATGGCTAGACCCCCAAAGGGCTAGGCCGAGGCCAGGCCAGAGCTAGCCCCCGAAAGGGCTAGGCTAAGGCCAGGCCAGGGCTACAACCGAAAGGGCTAGGCCGAGGCCACACCAAGGCGAACCCCGCAAAGGGCTAGGACGAGGCCAGGACAGGGCTAGCCACCAAAAATGCTAGGCCGACGCCAGGCCTCGGGCTAGCCCCCCAAAGGGCTAGAGCGAGGCCAGGGCAAGCCTCCAAAAGGGCTAGGCCAAGGCCAGGCGAGAGCTAGCCCCGCAAAGGGCTAGGCCAAGGCCAGGCCAGGGCTACCCCACAAAGGGCTACGGCAAAGCCAGAGCTAGCCCACCAAAGGGCTAGGCCGAGACCAGGCCAGAGCTAGGCCCCGAAAGCACTAGGCTGAGGCCAGCCCAGGGCTACCACCCAAAGGGCTAGGCCAAGGCCAGGCCAGGGCTAGCCCCCCAAAGGGAGAGGCCAAGGCCAGTCCAGGGCTAGCCCCCAAAAAGGCGAGGCCAAGGCCAGGACTCGGGCTAGCCCCCCAAAGGGCTAGGCCGAGGCCCGGCCAGGGCTAGTGCCCCAAAGGGCTATGCCGAGGCCAGGCAAGGGCTAGCCCCCCAAAGGGCTAGGCTGTGGCCAGAGCTAGCCCCGAAAAGGGTTAGGCCAAGGCCATGCCAGGGCTAGCCCCGAAAAAGGCTGGGCCAAGGCCAGGCCAGGGCTAGCCCCCCAAAGGTTAGGCCGAGGCCAGGGCAGGTCTAGTCCCGCAAGGGTTAGGCCGAGTGCAGTCCAATGCTACCCACCCCACCCCAGGCTAGTCAAGGCTTTACCCCTCAAAGGTTAGGCTATGCCGAGGGCTAGCCAACCAGAGGGCAACGTCGAGAAAAGGGGTAGCCCACAAAGGGGTAAGCCGAGTGAAGTCAAATGCTAGCCCTCCAGGACTATTTCAAGGATTAACCCCCAAAAGGGCTAGGCAGAGGGGAGCCCAGGGCTAGTCCCCCAAAGGGCTAGGCCGAAGCCGGGCCAGGGTTACCCCCGAAAAGGGATAGGCCGAGGCCAGGCCAGGGCTAGCCACCAAAAGGGCTAGGCTGAGGCCAAGGCTAGCCCCCCAAGGGCTGGGCCGAGGCCAGTGATAGCACCCCAAAGGGCTGGGCCGAAGCCAGGGCTAGCCCCCCAAAGGGCTCAGCTGAGGCCAGGGCTAGGCCCGCAAAGGTCTAGGCAGAGGCCAGGCTAGCACTGGCCCCCAAAGGGTTAGGCTGAGGACAGGCCAGGGCTACCCTCCAAAGGGCTAGACCGAGGCAAGGCGAGTGCTGGCTCCACAAAGGGCAAGGCTGAGGCCAGACCAGGGCTAGCGCCCCAAAGGGCAAGGCCGAGGCCAGGCCAGTGTTAGCCCCCCAAAGGGCTATGCCGAGGCCAGGCCTCGGGCTAACCCCCAAATGTGTAGGCCGAGTCCAGGCCAGGACTAGTCCCCATAAGCGCTAGGCCGAGGCCAGGCCTCTGGCTAGCCCCCCAAAGGGATAGGCTGAGGCCAGGCCAGGGATACCCCCCAAAGGGCTAGGCCAAGGCCAGGCAAGGGTTAGACCCCAGAGGGTTAGGACGAGGCAATACCTCAGGCTAGCCCCCCAAACGCGTAGGCCAAGGCCAGGGCTAGGCCCCAAAAGGGCTAGGCCAAGGGCAGGCCTCGGGCTAGACCCCCCACAGTGCTAGGCTGAGGCCAGGCCATGGCTACCGCCCAAAGGGCTAGGCAGAGGCCCAACCATGGCTAGCTCGCCAAAGGGCTAGGCCGAGGCTAGACCAGGGCTAGCTCCCCAAAGGGCTAGGCCAAGGTCAGGGCTAGCCCCCAAAGGGCTAGGCCGATGCCAGGCCAGGGATAGCCCCCACAAAGGACTCAGGCGAGGCCAGTGCTAGGCCCACAAAGGGGTAGGCCGAGGCCACACCAGGGCTACACCTTAAAGAGGTAGGCCGAGAATAGACCATGGCTAGACCCCCAAAGGGCTAGGCCGAGGCCAGGCCAGAGCTAGCCCCCGAAAGGGCTAGGCTGAGGCCAGGCCAGGGCTACACCCCAAAGGGCTAGGCTGAGGCCAGGCCAGGGCTACACCCCAAAGGGCTAGGAAAAGGCCAGGCCAGGGTTAGACCCCAAAGGGCTAGGATGAGGCCAGGCCTCGGGCTAGCCGCCCGAAGGTGTAGGCCGAGGCCAGGCAGGGGCTAGACCCCAAAAGGGCTAGGCCGAGGCCCGGCCAGGACTAGCCCCCCAAAGGGCTGGGCCGAGGCCAGGCCAGGGCTAGCCACGAAAAAGGCTAGGCCGACGCCAGGATTTGGGCTAGCCCCCCAAAGGGCTAGCCTGAGGCCAGGCCAGGGCTAGTGCCGCAAAGGGCTATGCCGAGGCCAGGCAAGTGCTCACCCCTCAAAGGGCTAGGCTGTGGCCAGAGCTAGCCCCGAAAAGGGCTAGGCCAAGGCCAGGCCAGGGCTAGCCCCGAAAAGGGCTGGACCAAAGCCAGGCCAGGGCTAGCCCCCCAAAGGTTAGGCCGAGGACCGGGCAGGTCTAGTCCCGCAAGGGTTAGGCCGAGTGCAGTCCAATGCTACCCACCCCACCCCAGGCTAGTCAAGGCTTTACCCCCAAAAGGTTAGGCCATGCCGAGGGCTAGCCAACCAGAGGGCAAGGTCGAGGCCAGGGCTAGCCTCCAAAGGGGTAAGCCGAGTGAAGTCAAATGCTAGCCCTCCAGGACTATTTCAAGGATTAATCCCCATAAGGGCTAGGCAGAGGCAAGCCCAGGCCTAGTCCCCCAAAGGGCTAGGCCAAAGCCGGGCCAGGGTTACCCCCGAAAAGGGCTAGAGCGAGGCCAGGCCAGGGCTAGCCACCCAAAGGGCTAGGCCGAGTCCAGGGCTAGCACCCCAAGGGCTGTGCCGAGGCCAGTGATAGCCCCCCAAAGGGCTGGGCCGAAGCCAGGGCTAGCCTCCCAAATGGCTCGGCCGAGGACAGGGCTAGGCCCGCAAAGGGCTAGGCCGAGGCCAGGCCCGCAAAGGGCTAGGCCGAGGCCAGGCCAGCGCTGGCCCCCAAAGGGCTAAGCTGAGGCCAGGCCAGGGCTAGTCCCCGTAAGGGCTGGGCCGAGGCCAGGCCTCAGGCTAGCCCCCCAAAGGGCTAGGCTGAGGCCAGGCCAGGGCTACCCACCAAAGGGCTAAACCGAGGCCAGGAGAGTGCTGGCTCCATAAAGGGCGAGGCCGAGGCCAGACCAGGGCTAGCGCCCCAAAGGGCTAGGCCGCAGCCAGGACAGGGCTAGCTCCACAAAGGGCTAGGCCAAGGCCAGGGCTAAGCCCCCAATGGGCCAGGCCGCAGGCAGGCCAGGGCTAACACCCAAAAGCCCCGGACGAGGCCAGGCCTAGGCCCGCAAAGGGCTAAGCCGAGGCCAGGCCAGGACTAGCCCCCCAAAGGACGAGGCTGAGGCCAGGCCAGTACTGGCCCCCAAAGGGCTAGGCTGAGGCCAGACCAGGGCTAGACCCCCAAAGGGCTAGGCCGGGGCCAGACCAGAGCTAGCCCCCTAAAGGGCTAGGCTGAGGCCAGGCCAGGGCTACGACCCAAAGGGCTATGCCGAAGCCAGTCCATGGCTAGCCCCCTAAAGGGCTAGGCCAAGGCCAGGCCTGGGCTAGCCCCCGAAAAGCTAGGCCGAGGCCAGGCCTCGGGCTAGCCCCCCAAAGGGCTAGGCTGAGGCCAGGCCAGGACTACCCCCCAAAGGGCTAGGCCAAGGTCAGGCAACAGTTAGACCCCAGAGGGCTAGGACGAGGCCAGGCCTCGGGCTAGCCCCTCAAAGGGGTAGGCCGAGGCCAGGCCTGGGCTAGCCTCCAAAAGGGCTAGGCCGAGGCCAGGCCTCGGGCTAGACCCTCACAGTGCTAGGCTGAGGCCAGGCCAGGGCTACCACCCAAAGGGCTAGGCAGAGGCCCAACTATGTCTAGCTCCCCAAAGGGCTAGGCCAAGGCTAGACCAGGGCTAGCCCCCCAAAGGCCTAGGCCAAGGTCAGGGCTAGCCCCCTAAGGGCTCGGCCGATGCCCGGCCAGGGCTAGCCCCCACAAAGGACTCGGGCGAGGCCAGTGCTAGGCCCACAAAGGGGTAGGCCGAGGCCACACCAGGGCTACACGCCAAAGGGGTAGGCCGAGACCAGACCATGGCTAGACCCCCAAAGGGCTAGGCCGAGGCCAGGCCAGAGCTAGCCACCGAAAGGTCTAGGCTGAGGCTAGGCCAGGGCTACCATCCAAAGGGCTAGATCAAGGCCAGGCCAAGGCTAGCCCCCCAGAGGGCTAAGCAGAGGCCAGTCCAGGGCTAGCCACCAAAAAGGCTAGGCCGACGCCAGGACTCGGTCTAGCCCCCCAAAGCGCTAGGCCGAGGCCAGGCCATGGCTAGGCCCGAAAGGGCTAGGCCGAGGCCAGGGCTAGTCCCCCAAAGGGCTAGGGTGAGGCCAGGGCTAGCCCCCACATAGGGCTAGGCCGAGGCCAGGGCTAGCCCCACAAAGCACAAGTCCGAGGCCAGGGCTAGCCCCCCCAAGGACTAGGCTGAGGCCAGGACTAGCCCCCCAAAGGGCTGGGCCGAGGCCAGGGCTAGCCCCCGAAAGGGATAGGCTAAGGCCAGGCCAGGGCTAGCCCCCAAAGAGCTCGGCCGTGGCCAGGACTCAGTCTAGACCCCAAAGGGCTAGGCCAAGTCCAGGCCAGGGCAACCCCCCAAAGGGCTAGGACGAGGCCAGACCAGGGATAGCACCCCAAAGGGCTAGGCCGAGGCCGGGGTTAGACCAGAAAAGGGCTAGGCCAAGGCCAGGCAAGGACTAGCCCCGAAAAGGGCTAGGCAAAGGCCAGGCCAGGGCTAGGCCCCCAAAGTTTAGGCCGAGGCCAGGGCAGGTCTAGTCCCGCAATGGTTAGGCCGAGTGCATTCCAGTGCTACCCACCACTCCCCAGGCTAGGTCAAGGCTTTACCCTCAAATGGCTACGCCATATGCAGGGTTAGCCAACCAGTGGGCAAGGTCGAGGCCAGGGCTAGCCCCCCAAGCGTTAAGCCAAGTGAAGTCAAATGCTAGCCAGGGCTAGCCCCCCAAGCGTTAAGCCAAGTGAAGTCAAATGCTAGCCCTCCAGGACTATTTCAAGGATAAAACCCCCAAAGCGCTAGGCAGAGGCGATCCCAGGCCAAGTCCCCCAAAGGGCTAGGCCGAGGCCAGGCCAGGGCTAGCCCCCAAAGCGCTAGGGCGAGGGCAGAGCTAGGCCCCAATTGTCTAGTCTGAGGCCAGGGCTAGCACCCCAAAGGGATAGGCTGAGGGTATGCCTGGGCTCTCCCCCCAAAGGGCTAGGCTGAGGCCAGGGCTCACTCCCCAACGGGCTACGCCCAGGCAAGGGCTAGCCCCCCAAAGGGCTAGGCTGAGTCCAGGCCAGGTCTAGCACGCCTAAGGGCTAGGCCGAGGACTGGAGAGGGCTACTTACCCAAAGGGCTAGGACGTTGCCAGGGCTAGCACCCCAAAAGAGCTAGGCAGAGGCCAGGCCTCAGGCTAGCCCCCCAAAGGGGTAGGCCGTGGCCAGGCCAGAGCTAGCCCCCAAAAGGGCTAGGCCGAGGCCAGGCCTCAGGCTAGCTCCCCAAAGGGCTAGGGTGAGGCCAGGCCAGGGCTACCCCCCAAAGGGCTAGGCCGAGGCCAGGCCGGGGTTAGCTCCCCAAAGGACTAGGCCGAGGCCAGACCAGGGCTAGAACCCCAAAGGGCGAGGCAGAGGCCAGGCCAGGGTTCGCCCCCCAAAGTGATAGGCCAAGGCCAGGGCTAGCCCCCCAAAGGGCAAGGCTGAGGCCAGGCCAGGGCTAGCCCCCCAAAGGGCTAGGCCGAGGCTAGAGCTAGCCCCGAAAAGGGCTAGGCCAAGGCCAGGCCTGGGCTAGCCCCCAAAAAGCTAGGCCGAGGCCAGGCCTCGCGCTAGCCCCCCAAAGGGCTAGGCCAAGGCCAGGCAAGGGTTAGACCCCAGAGGGCTAGGACGAGGCCAGGCCTCGGGCTAGCCCCCCCCAAAGGGCTAGGGTGAGGCCAGGCCAGGGCTACCCCCCAAAGGCCTAGGCCGAAGCCCGGCCAGGTTTAGCTCCCCGAAAGGGCTAGGCTGAGGCCAGGGCTATCCCCCCAAAAGGCTAAACCAAGTCCAGGCCAGGGCTAGACCCACAAAGGGCTCGGCCAAGGCCAGGCTAGAGCTGGCCCCCGAAAGGGCTAGGCTGAGGCCAGGGCAGGGCTAACGCCCCAAAGGGTTAGGCCGAGGCCAGGCAAGGGCTAGCCCACCCCAAGGGCTAGACCGAGGCCAGGGCAAACCTCAAAAAGGGCTAGGCCATGGCCAGGCCAGGGCTAGCGCCGCCAAGGGCTAGGCCGAGGCCAGGCCAGGGCTACCCCCCAAAGGGCTAGGGCAAGGCCAGGGCTAGCTCCCCAAGGGCTAGACCGAGGCCAGACCAGGGCTATTCCCCCAAAGGTCTAGGCCAAGGTCAGGGTAGCCTGCCAAAAGGCTAAGCCGAGTCCAGGCCAGGGCTAGCCCCCCAAAAAGGGCTCGGCTGAGGCCAGTGCTAGGCATGCAAAGGCTAGGCCAAGGCCATAGCAGGCCTACAGCCCAAAGGCCTAGGCCGAGGCCAGACCATGGCTAGACACCCACAGGTATAGGCCAAGGCCAGGCCAGAGCTAGCCCCCGAAAGGCCTAGGGTGAGGCCAGGCCAGGGCTACAACCCAAAGGGCTGGGCCAAGGTCAGGGCTAGCCCCAGAAAGGGCTGGGCCGAGGCCATGGCTAGCCCCACAAAGGGCTGGGCCGAGGTCAGGGCCAGCCCCGAAAGGGCTGGGCCTAGGAAGGGTCTAGCCCCCACAAATGGCTAGGCCGAGGCCAGGGCTAGCCACACAAAGGGGTAGTCCGAGGCCAGGGCTAGCCCCCCCAAAGGGCTAGTCCAAGGCCAGGCCTAGACCTACAAAGGGCTGGGCTGGGGCCAGGGCTAGCCCCCAAAACGGATTAGCTAAGGCCAGGCCAGGGCTAGCCGCCAAAGGGCTCGGCCGTGGCCAGGCCTTGGGCTAGACCCCCAAAGGGCTAGGCTGAGGACAGGCCAGGGCAACCCCCCAAAGGGCTTGGTCGAGGCCAGGCCAGGGCTAGCACCCCAAATGGCTAGGCCGAGGACTGGAGAGGGCTACTGCCCCAAAGGGCTAGGCCGAGGCCAGGGTTAGCCGAGAAAAGGGCTAGGCCAAGGCCATGCCAGGGCTAGCCCCCCCAAAGGTTAGGCCGAGGCCAGGGCAGGTCAAGTCACACAAGGGTTAGGCCGACTGCATTCCAATGCTACCCACCACCCCCCAGGCAAGGTCAAGGTTTTATCCTCAAATGGCTAGGCCATGCGCAGGGCTAGCCAACCAGAGGGCAAGGTTGAGGCCAGGGCTAGCCCCCCAAGCGTTAAGCCGTGTGAAGTCAAATAGTAGCCCTCCAGGACTATTTCAAGGATTAAACCCCCAAAGCGCTAGGCAGAGGCGATCCCAGCCCTAGTCCCCCAAAGGGCTAGGCTGAGGCCAGGCCAAGCCCCCAAAGGGCTAAGGCGAGGCCAGGGCTAGGCCCCAAACGTCTAGTCTGAGGCCAGGGCTAGCACCCCAAAGGGCTAGGCAAAGGGTATGCCTGGGCTAGCCCCCCAAAGGGCTAGGCCGAGGCCAGGGCTAGCCCAGAAAACGGCTAAGCCAAGGCCAGGCAAGGGCTAGCCCCGAAAAGGGCTAGGCCAAGCCCAGGCCAGGGCTGGCCCCCCAAAGGGCTAAGCCAAGGCCAGGCCAGCACTGGCCCCCAAAGGGCTAGGCTGAAGCCAGACTAGGGCTAGACCCCCAAAGGGCTAGGCCAAGGCCAAGCCAGGGTTAGACCCCAAAAGGTCTAGGCCGAAGCCAGGCCTCTGGCTACACCCCCAAAGTGCTATACTGAGGCCAGGCCAGGGCTAGCCCCCCAAGGGTTAAGCCGAGTGAAGTCAAATGCTTGCCCTCCAGGACTATTTCAAGGATTAACCCCCCAAAACGCTAGGCAGACGGGAGCCCAGGCCTAGTCCCCCAAAGGGCTAGGCAGAGGCCAGGCCACGGCTAGCCCCCATAGAGCTAGACCGAGGCCAGGGCTAGCCCCCCAAAGGGCACGGGTGAGGCCAGGGCTCGGCCCCCCTAAGGGCTAGGCTGAGGCCAGGGCTAGCCCCACTAAGTGCTGGGCCGAGGACAGGGCTAGCCCCCTAAAGGGGTAGGCTGAGGCCAGGCCAGGGGTGACCGTGCCCGCTGGGTCAGTCAACAAGAACACAAGAGGGGGAGTGCAGATTGAAGAAAACTGGACTCTTGCAAGGGACGCTGCAAAAGACGCTTTATTGTTTACATCTTCCCTTATTTACCCTCTTTGCCTTCCCACTAGTCAACAGTCATGTGTTTCCACTCCTGATGGAAAACAAAGAACACCTGGAACCGCAAATGGTCAAAGCAACACTTGCAAAAGGTCAAAACAATGCATGATTTAGATTGCTAACACCTGGAATTCCAAATGGTCAAACGGTAAAGGAACTTGGCCGAGGTCAGCAATGCTGAGGCTCCGGAGCCCTGCGGGCCCCAACATCTCCCCCTTTTTTATTTTTTAATGTAAAGTTTGGTGCGAGACTGTGCCTGTCTTAGGTTGTTCCCTTACAGTCAGAACTTACCCGTCATTGGACTACATGCAGCATGGCATGCATCCTGTCTTAGGTTGTCTTGAATGCAGAGAAATCTTACCC
>PVKB01000834.1:0-90435 GCA_004027205.1 Ctenodactylus gundi
CCCCCCCGAGACAGGGTCTCACTCCGTAGTCCAGGCTGGTCCTGAACTCACTCTGCAGCCCACGCTGGCCTTGAACTCACAGCATTCCTCATGCCTCAATCTCTCAGGTGTTGGGATTTCGGGCATTTGTCATTCCATCCAGTTTCTGTGCTAGGAAGCTGAACTCAAGGCCTTGCTGGCCAAGTACTTTCACCACTGAACTCTGCCCCCAGCCATGTCTTCACGTTTTGTGGACTATTTTTCTTATATATGTGTATACTTTTAAAAAGTTACTTCACACTATATTTATACTTGAAAAAATTACCATCGTACTAATATATACTAAATTTATGATATTATTCTTTTATAACTTTTGTTTTGAGTGGCTGCCTAGTGTTGTGTCTGTATTTGGCCAGTTCCTTTGTGTCGGACATTTAAATTGTGGTTGATGTTGGCATTTTTACTATTTGTGATTGGTGAACTTGGGAATCATGAGTGATTAGTGGTAGGCTGGCCTCAGGGTTATCTCAATTCAATCAGTAAAAGAACAGGTAACACTTCCACAGAACCGAAATATGTGCCAGGAACTGTGTGAAGTGTATTACATATATTAGCAACTGATTTACAAGTCTTAAAAGCAGCCTGTAGTCAAGGCACTATTTTTATCCCACTTGATGGTGGAGGAAACGGAGGCATGGGTTCTCACAGCTCTGCACAGCTATCCTCTGAGTGCATCTGTCATTATACCATAAATTCCTAAAAGTGGGGTCACTGGCTCAGAGCCCAACACCTACGCATATTTTTAGAGCTTTGAATATATAAGGCAAATAGATTTTCAGAAAGGTGCACCAACTTACCCTCCTTCCGGGGATGTTTGAGGGTGTCTGAAATGCTCGTGCATCCATTGAGTACCAGCTATGTACCTGGCCCTGTGCTCTGGATTCTAGAAAGCTTCCCTCTTTGAAGGAGCAGCTGCCCTGGGCCTGGCCAGCAAGAACTCAGTACATTACAGCCAGTATTAGCATTATTGTTTTATTTTGTGTTGCTGGTTAGGAAAAGAAGACACACAGTTGAAAGAGAAATGAAGGGTTTTGACAGTGACCCCTGTAGTAGTAGACTAGTGGGGTGACCGGGGAGGGCTTCATGTTGGACAGGGTACTTGCAGAACAGGGAAGAGTACCCTGCAGAGTGACAGCCACAAGGCTTCTGAGCAGGGAAGGCCCCTCGGGGGCTTGGGTAAGAAATGTCAAGCTGGAGGGGAGATGGTGAGAGAGGAAGAGAGGCCCAGAGTGGGCCCAGGGCCTGCATAACCTGAGGGGTGGGCTGTAGGGAGCCACTAAGGGCTGGATGGGTGGGTCTTAGGAAAACATAGTTATGAAATGGAAGGAAGACTAGGAGAGTCCACAGTAGGAGCCTCCTTGTCAGGTCTAGGGTGTGGTCTGCTGGGCTCCTCTGCGAGTAGTCAGGGAGAGATGGTGGCTTTTCTGATGCCATGACACCCCTTCTCCCGTAATTGCTAAAGCAGCAGAAGACCAGATCCAGCACTCCTGTGAAAGCTGGATGGGAGGCCTTCGCTTCCATCTATAACCCACCGGCCTCCTAGATCCTCCCTCCCCAAGGAAAGGTCTGCGTAGCAGGCTCCAGGAGAATCCCTGGCTCTTCCGGGCCTCTCTGCCACATGGCTCACAGGAGCAGAGCAGTGCACCCGGCCATGGCCAGCAGGCTGAGCTGGAAGGGGGCAGAGAGGGCCACATTTCCCCCTTTCCATGCAGCTGCTTCTCCCAAGCTCCCCTATCAGAAAAGCCATTCCCCCCTCTCTCAGGAGAGATTAAGAATGGTGAAGAAAAGGCTGGCTGTCGCCTTTGCAATGTTCCCCCCTCCCCCCCCACCACAAAAGTGGAAGGTCCCTCCTCTCTGCAGTGTGAGATAGAAGATACATTCATTAGACCCCATACTGTCACTCTTACCAGCCCAGTCTAGGGTATTTTGAGGCTGCCATGATCCCGCAGGACCGCACAGTGCTGTTTGTAAAGTGGTGTCCAGGAGACCTGGTTCGAGTCCCACCTTCTCTACTTACTTCTATGTGGCCTTTGGCAAATTCTTAGCCTGATTTTCTTCGATTGTATGACAAAGATGGTTGTGAGAATTAAGACGTGTCTTTGCATTGGTGGTGATGCTTAGGGACAAGTATGTAGATATTAAGGAAAGACCTCCCCCGCCCCCCAACAAATATCTGGGGTGATGTGGGCCAAGGCTTGTGGAGTTCAGGCAGATCTCACTGCTCTGGAACAACTTCTGTAGCAATGTGTCAGACAAGGACTTGGGGGAAGGAGGACTTGGTTTGACCAAAAAAAAAAAAAAGTGGGGTGGCATCTTCAGGAACCATTGTGGTGGCAAACGAGAGGGAGAATGAAGAAGGACCCGAATCGGGGGTGTTCCCACAGGGAGGGAATGGGAGAAAGAAGGGCTGTCACAGAGGCTCGGGAAGAAACGTTTGGAGGGGAGTGAGGTCCTGAGGGATTCTGTTACAACAGCCAGTTGTGATGACACTGGCCAGCTCCTACTCCATCCCCAGTGTCCACCCCCTCCCCGCCCCATCCCTGCTAGATTCTTCTCACTGTAACCAGAGGACAACAGTCATGAATAGTGTCTGAAGGTGAAAGACGTGGTGAAACCTTGCCTGGGTCCCTGCAGCAGGAGGCCCTCTGCATCTTCTCTTGGCTCTGTCCTAGGCAGGGCCTTGTCCGTTTAACCAATGAATGTTTTTGTTTTTATTTTCTGACATCCCATGGTTTAAAAAGAAACAGTATTATAGTATCTTATGATGTGTTTTTACTCTGATATTTTATGTTCTGTTGTATCTGAAGAAATTCTGGTCATTACCCTCTAAACTATTGTGCGGCCCACTGATGAGCCACACCATGAGATCCCAAGGCAGCTTCCCTTCCTTTCTGAAAGACTTCTTCCACCTCTAGCTTCCTGTAGTTTTCTTCCATTTCCTGCAATCTTGCAACCCCATCAGCTGAGTCTTTGTGGTTTTCTTTGTTGTTTCTTCAGAGACTGGCTGTGACTCTCAGATGCTAGGATCAGAGGTGGAAGTGGGAGATCACCAGGCCAAATTGCTAAAGCTGTTCTGCCCCTAGAGCCCTCCCACCTGAGTTTGTGGTACGTGGTCCCAAGGCTGCTGGTATCTGGCTGTGTGGCAAAATGCTGCCTGCCTGCCATGAGAACGAGACATCAGGAGGAGGGAGGGTCCCTGTGCCTCCTGCCGGTACTGTGGGTGGATAGGTCAGATTTCTGTTGCTGTGACCGTACACCTGAGAAGAACAGCTTAGGGGAAAGTATTTATTTTGGCTCATAGTTCCAAGTGTTCTAGTTTAGAGTTGGCTGGCTCCAAGGCAAAAACCATTGTGATGGAAGGGCATGGTGGAGGAAAACTGCTTACTGCATATCAACTAAGAAACAGAGCATGGGGGAAAGCCAGAGAGAAAGGGACCAGGGACAACTGTGTGTCCTCTTCTAGGTCATGCCCTGGTAACCTGCTCACTGCCACCCAGCCTCATATCCTAGCACCACATCCAGCTAGGAACTCAGGAATGGACTGATCTACTGAGGAAGTTAGCACTACTGCGATGCATTCCCTTCTGTAGGCCTGACCCGTGAACATCGCCATACTGGGGACATTGCCATACGTCTCGAACCATAGCATTCTACCGTTGGCTGCCAAAACCTCATGTCCGTATTGCAGTGCACGTTGCAGTTAGCCCATGCCTGAGAATCTTTAAAGTGTCAGTTCCAGCATTGCTTGAAGGTCTAAGTCCAAAGTATCCTCTGAGTCTCAAGGCAACTATTAGCTGTGAGCCTCTAAAAATATTTTGTAAATTATGTAACCCTAGGATACAATGGCATAGAATAATCATTCACATCCCAAAAGCGAGGAAGAGAGGAACAGAAAGGAACTTGACCAAAGCAAGACAAACTCAGCAGGACAAACATAAATCCCATAGCTTTGTGTCTAGCACTCAGGGTGTGTGGTGGTGAGATGCCAGCTTCAGAAAGCTTCAGCAGCCCTGCCCCATGGCCTTGCCAGTTGCCGCCCACATGGCCTCTCTTTGGGGCTGGCCCTGCTTGCTGCGCGTAGCTTTCCTCCTCTAGACATTGCACATTCCTGTCATCTCCAACTTCTGGAGTCTCCATTGCAGCTTCAGTTTTATTCTCACAGTTCAGTGCATTGTCTTCTCATGGGATCCCAGAAAAAAACTCTAACACTGTCACACATTCCCTAGCCTCCCAGGCTTTCAATTTGAAATCTAGGTGAAAACCTGCATAACCCTACACTTCATGCATTTGGCTACCTGAAAAACCAGCATCATGTGGATGACACCATAATCTGCCAGCAGCGGAACCAGTAACCAGGCCCCTTGAACCACAGCTGCAGTAGCCTCAAAGTGCCTGGATGACCGAACACAGGGAAACATTTCCGTAGGCAGTTCTGGGTGAGCAGGGTTCCCTGACACTCTCTCCTCAGTCTTTCAAACAACTTAGCATTTTGCACACTTGAGCTGCATTGAGTGGGGTCATACTGGCTTCTTTTTACTAGTGCAAATCTCTTCAGTATCACCATTCTTGTTCCTAACATTACATGCGGATCTTTGCCATACTTCAAGTTTTTATCTTTCTCCTCAGGGCTGTAGTAATAAGTCAGTGGTTAAAGCTCTTGCCTAGCAAGCTCAAGGCTCTGAGTTCCAGTCCCTAGGATCTCATAAGCTAGGTGTGGTAGTGTACACCTGTAATCCCAGCACTTAGGAAGCTGAGGTGGGAGGATGGTCATATGTTCAAGGTCAGCCTGGGCCCCATAGTGAGTTCAGGACCAGTCTGGACTACAGAGTGAGACCCTGTCTCAAAAAAAAAAAAAAAAAAGAAAGAAAGAAAGAAAAAGAATGAAATAAAATCTTTCTCCTCTGGCTTTTCCCTCCAATTCTTACTGTGAATCTAACTAAAAGCAGCCAGCAATACCCATGCCACAGCCTGAATGTTGTGCTGCTTTGAAATTTCATCTGCTGGCTAAATCAGTCCATTGTCTTTTAATTCAGCCTCACACAAAGTCCTAGGACATGAACAAAGCAGAGAGTTCTTTGCCAGAATGTCATGTGAACGGTCTCCACACCAGCTCCCAGTGGAGGCCTTGTTTCTACATACCCTCATGCGCAGTCTTCCTATCCACATTCCCATCTGTATTCTGAACTTCTGAGCTCTGACCAGAATCTCCCACCAAGCTCTCTAGTCCACATCTCCAAAACCTTTCCACACTTCTTCCAGAAACCAGTTCCAGAGACTTCTGAACCCATGGTCAGGTATAATTACACCAGTGACCCCACTTCTTGGTACAAACTTTACATGTTAGCCAATTTTCTACGATGGTAAAATACCTGAGAAGATATCTTAGAGGAGAAAATACTTATTTTGGCTCATGGTTTCATAAGTCTAAGTTTATGGTTGGCTGGCTCATGGTGGAAAGATGTGGAGAACAATCTCTCGCCTTAGGGCAGTTGGGTAGAGAGCACAAAGGAAAGAGCCCAAGAGCAGGGGCCAGGGAGAAGCATCTGTCCTTCCAGGTCAGGCCCCAGTGATTGGCTCACTCTAATCAGGCCATGTTCCATTGACTCATAGATGCATCAACTCACTGATGAGGTCAGTGCCCCATGATGCAGCCACCACTAGGTTCTACCTCTGAATATTGCTGTGTTAAACATTAATACTTAGTACATGAGTCTTTGGGGGAACACTTTATATTTAAACCATAATGACAGGGAAGGACAAGTAGGTTTGACAGCATCGCGTTTCCCTCTTGCCCTACCCCAAGACCTCACGGACCGGACCAGAAGACACCATCTCCCTGGGAATGCTGCAGGAAGAGGAGCTTGGCCGCCACTGAGAGTCTCAGGCCCTGCCCCAGGCCTGGCAGCTCCTCCTTCACCTTGTCTTCCCATTGAATCCCTCCCTGCAGGGGTCCAGGGGTCACCTTGTGCTCCCACGTGTACTGATGAGTGAGAAGCGCTTTAGTAGCTGACTGCCCTGGGTTCAGATCCCAGCTTCACCTTGGCCTGGCTGTGTGACCTTGGGAAAGTTCCCCCCAGCTCATCCTCTCACTGCAGTTTGAAGATAACAATACTTGTCTGTGAGAATGAACTTAAGGTTCATTGGTACTAAGTGCTTAGGGGGAGATGCCGTCCACAGGGAGGGCAACAGCAGGGACAGGCCATCTGAGATGGGTGCCCTGCGAGCCGCTCCTTGCGCAGAGACAGGATGCAGCAGGCACCTCAGGTGTCCCTGGCCACTGAGGGGGGATGCAGGCAGGCCTGGGTGAGGAGGGACTCTCCAGCCCCCCCAGAATCGTCAAATAGCCGTTTACAAGGCTGATCATGCTTGGTCAAAGCTTAGAACGTCATATGATGGGGCCTTGTTTTAACCTAATTCTTGGAATCCATTAAAATATTCTCTCCCCCCAAAGGACCTAAGATTGACCCTAGTGAGTTCTCATAGATCATCAGTTTAATCCTCATTACCACCTCTTCCCTAGGGATGGGCCCGCATGGCAGACACAGGTGGGTCGTCCATGCAGGAGCCCTGAACTCTTGGGCCAATTGTCCTGCTATGGTCCATTATCAAGGCTGCATGAAAGCTGTTTGCACATGACTGCAGTGCTCACAGCACCTTGTTTTTGGTGCCCCCCTCCCCACTGCAGTAAATTATTAGAAGGTGGCCTTAAATTAAACCAGAGACTCATGAGGGGATGAGGGCATGTCTGCCTTTGGGAAACAGTGTTGGGATAGCCCCTTCCAGAACTTGGAACACCGTTTCCTCCGGAGCCCCGGACCCAACAGCCATGGCCTTCGTCATGTCAGCTCTTGACAGCTGCAGATCCCAGGGCTCTGAGACCCCCAAGGCCACACAGCACTGACAGTGGAGGCTAGCAGAGCCAGCTCAAGGCAGCCCTTACAGTGGAAATTGGGTGCTGCCTGGGAAAGCCCCTGACCTCTCACCTCTTTGCCTCACCTCCGTGACCCCACTGCAGCTGCCCTCTGCTCTGGCTGCAGATAACCAGGAGACTTTCCTTCCGGGGCAGAGACTTGCCTTTCCTGCCTCCCTCCCTTTATTTTTTACTTCCTTCCTTTTAAAAATTTAAATACTGTCTTAAAGGTGGGTTCTCACTATTTTGCCCAGATTGGGCTTGAATTCCTGGGTCTGAGTGATTCTCCTGCCTCTCAGCCTCTCAAGTAGAGTCTTGTACTTTCACCTTGGAATATAAGAAAACCCCTGGGGCTGGGTGGCGGGACGACAACTAGGGATTAAACCCAGGGCCTTCGCACTGTGCTGCACACTCGGACCTATTTCATTGTTTTTATTTTGAGACAGGATCTCACCCAGTTGCTACGCTGCCCGGGCCAGGTTTTATGCTCACACCTGGTAGATATCCCTGAGCCTCGGTTTCCCTATGTGTATATGGAAAAGTGGCTCACGTGGCCCTGTTCCAGAGGACCCGTCGTACCAGGAGACAGCAGGGATCTGGGCAAGGTCTAGGACTAGATTCCATCCCGGCTTTCCTGCCTTGCTGCTTGCCGTGTGGCCTCAGTCTAGTCTCTTCCTCTCTCTGCCTTTCTCTGTCTCCGCCTCAGAAGGTGACAGAGCTATACTCGCTTGTCTGGAGCCCAGACTGGGAAGTATTTTGTAAATCTCAAGGGCCACAGGTTGTAGATTTACCCTCAGCCACACAGGACTGTCAAACCTGGACGTCCTAGAAGGATGCCCAGGCCTGTGAGATGCCCGGTTATGAGAAGGACTGAGCTGTGGCCACTGGGCTGGGGACGTGGACAGGAGGGAGCCCCTCAGCAGGAGGAAGCTCCCACAGGTCCCACAAGCCCAGCTGGGGCTCCGCTGCCTCTGAGTCCACGAGACTCTGCTCCTCCCTCACCGGGTATTCCCTGGTAGTCATCCTGGGAGAGAAGCGTGCCAGGGTGCCACCCTGGTGGGAGTAGCCCTGCCCTGCCAGCCTCGTGGTCACCTGCCAGTAGCTGGTGTCCCATTGCACCATGAATGGCGAGGCCCAGATTAGACAGTGAGCTCATCTCAGTGTGAATGGGGCCACCGGGCAGGGGCAGTGAGGCCTGGGGTCGGACTTGGTTTGCACTAGGGTCTCCCCGGCACTCCTTGTTCTGTCTGCCTGCCTCCCTCCCTCCCTCCTGTTCATACACACGGATACCCCCTTTTGGAGCTTACTGGGGATTGTCATGGCAACCCTCCAGCAGAATTATCCAAACACTTTTATGCTCACAATTGTACCAGACGCAGTGCTAATTCCGAGCAGGGCGGAGCAGTTGGTAGGGTACTGAAGTCACAGGCTTGGTGCTGAGGGGCGGGGGGGGTGTCACCAGTGGGCGCCAAGGGTGGGGCCAGGAAGCAGGACCCCAGGAAGAGGGCCTGTCCTTCACCTGCCTGTCATTGTGTTTGTTGTGGTCCCTTCCTCACCCTTTAGGCCACGTTCACACTTTGAACACACACACACACACACACACACACACACACACGCACATGTGCAAGACGCACACACGTGTCTAGACTAACAACACCCAAAGCACAGATCAGCCCCAAACAACATCTTGTAGAACAGCTATCACCCTATTCAGTGCTTGGAGCCCTGCGGCCATTGTGAGGAGACTTCTGGGTGAGCTGAGGTTGGGGGACAGGCACCCACATAGCCAAGGCTTTGGCAGCAACGGGGCCAGGCCTGGGAGGCAGAGCAGCCACGGGAAGGGACCTCATTGTCCTCCTCACTCCTGGAAGGAAGGAAGGGAGCCTGTGAGTCCACACAGCCCTGACCAGTGCCTCCTGTATCCCAGGATGTCCCGCATCCCATGTCCATCAGACCCTGGCCAGGGTACTGAAGGGCCTGCTAGTAGCTGAAGACCGCCTCTGCCCACAGCCCAAGCGTGGGTGGGGCTGGGGAAAGGGGGTGTGTGGCACGAGCCCTCCTCAGTCTGCCGCCCTCTTCCTGCCCCATGTGCCCCCTGTTCCTGTGGAAGGGAATCTCTGCCAGCAGCGGCCGCCTTGCTGCTCGCCATGCTCCACTCTCCAGAGGAAGCTTCTGCTTCCTGTGAATAGGTCTCCTCTTGGGCCATCCTCATGAGGACTCCCTCCTTCCTTCCCTTCTGTTTCCTTCCTTCCTTTCCCTTCCCTTCCCTCCCCTCCCCTCCCCTCCTCTTCCCTTCCCTTTTTTTCTCTTTCTCAGTGCTGGGGTTGGAGCACCACACCCCACACAGGCTAAGCAAACACTGTACTGGTGAGCTACACCCCCAATCCTCAGATCCCATCTTTGAGGGGAAGTTTTAGCCTCTCCACGCTCCTGCCCCTCTTCTAGAGGCCCCGTGAGCAGGGCCCCAGGCCAAGGAGGAGCATGGTCTCACGGCTGAATTGGGACACTGACTGTGAGGCACACAGCTGCTCCCCTTCTTCATCACCTGGGCGCCTCCCACTCTGGGGAGAGGAGAGGGTTGGGTTAGGGCACTCTCTTCCTGACCCGGGAATCTGGAGCCTGGAGGGACTGTACGTGTTGGAAAAGAATCCCTGATGGAGGTGGTGTAGCCCCTTGCCGGCCTTCTGGGAGCCACAGGGCAGGAAAGCAGTGTGGCCATCTGTCCCACAGGGACATAAGCCCCCTGTGTGCCAACTCCACCCTGGGTACCAAGCAAAGGCATTGGCTGGTGTTCCAGTCCAGAGGGGAAAGCAGGCAGTGCAGAATTCAACACACATGAAGACCTTTAGATCGTGCTAAGTATGCTGTACAGAAAAATGAGCGGGGTGGCAGACACCTTCCACGCAGTGGCTAGGGCAGTCAGCGGATGTTGCTGAGCAGGTGACTTCTGAGCTGAGACCTCTGCGGGCAGTGGACAGCAGTGCGCCCAAGGCCACACAGGAAGTCTTGGATCAGCCAGGCAGCACAAACATCCTTCCCCTTGGATTCTGACATGATCTCCTGGTTTCCCTCCTACCAGTGGGATGCTGAGTCTTTGAGTGCCTGGCCGGCCGGCCGGTCTGCTAATGTGGAACTGTCCTGGCCCTTCTGTCTGGAGGTGGGTTGCCCCCTGCCACCGGCCTGTGTTGAGCGCCCTCTGTCAGGTGCGATTGTACAGTGAATGTTTAAATTTGGAAAAACTTGTTATAGTAAAACATACTTTGCCATTAATTCCCTTTGGAATACCTCCCCTCGCTGTGAACCCCCCACTCTGTCACGCTTGCCACCTCTCAAGCAGGTCTGAAAGTCCCCTCTTGCGTCTTCAGTTGTGCTGTGGCGGCTGCCTTGATATCATGAGTTGATTAAAAAGAAATTATTTTTCATATTTTGGGGGAAGAGCCAGATGTTTTACAGTGCCAAATCCACTGTCTTGTTTTTATAAGCCTGTTGCTGTTGTTGGATGGCACTTGGTAGTAGCAATCACCATTTCCTTTTTTAAAAAATCATAGCTCGTGCAGGTGTTTAGGAAAAAAGGACTTCCTGAGCTGCTTCAGAACGTGGCGAGAGCCAGGCGGTTAGGTGTGCTTCATGCTGAGGATAGATTTTGAGGGGAATCGATGGCAGTGTGCTTTTTACTGTAGTAACTTTTTAAACATTCAAACATCCACCATGGTCTTAGTTACTTTTCCATTGTCAAGACAGAATACTTGACATCTACGATTTAAGGGAGGAAAAGTTTATTTCCGCTCCCAGTTTATTTTAGACATGGTCTCAGTCCACTCATGGGCAGCTGGCAATGGCAGGAAAAGTCTGGCAGGGAGCAGCTCTTTAGGGCATGGCTAGAGGAAGGACCGGAGGCCTGCAGCAGAAGCTGGGCCAGGAGTTTATATCCTTCCAGGCCACATGCCCATAATCTACCACAGGCTTGTAACCTGCCACACACCTGTCATACCAGGCCCACCTCCTAAGAGCACACGAAATCCATAACATCAGAACACGTGAGGCTTTGGAGGGACATACAGACCTAAGCCATACCAACTGTAGTTCTGGTCGCCCCTTGCATATTGTGATAGTTCCCCACTTTTCCCGCCATAGCCAGCTCTCCTGAGTCTCAATGGCTGTTGACAACCCCTCTTGGACATCTCACAGACCACACTCAGGTGCTATAAAGATCCCACATTAGAGTGACTTTAAAACACAAGGTAGTTCTCCCACAGTTCCAAGGGAAGTGTTCCAGGTGGGTGGCAGCCCAGCTCCACCATGTTGGGTATGCCCACTACTGTCTTACCTGGAAGGTCCAAAGTCACATCATAATCGCTCTTACAGCCGGAGCATTAAGAGGAACCCTGATGTCCAAAGCAGAAATTGCCTCTTGGGCAAGTGAGACAGGAGTTGCCCCTCCGCTTCTGCCCCATGCCCCAGCCAGGGCTCAGACACATGATCCACCAGCTGCGGGGAAAGCTGGGAACCGTGACCCACTGGGTGGACAATCTGGCTGGATAGAATGGTGGGGAGGCTTGCTGGGGTGACCCTCTCTCATCCTGGCCTCCCTGCCTCCCCAGAAGTTCTGCCGCCTCAGTCACCTTTCCACAGCCACCAAGAAAAGTATGGAATCTGTCCTCTCTGGATGTCGGTTTGGACTTGTGCAGTCCAGCCATTTTTTGTTGAGGATCACCATTCCTCCAGACTTAGCAGGCTTCACATCGGTCTGGGGCTGGTCAGTTGTAGGTGCCAGTGAGGGCACCCAGAGCCCCCTTCCTGGCAGAGCTGTTCTGTCCTTCGTCCTTGCCCATATTCCTTCTCCCTGAGGGCACATGAAATGATAGACTTGGATAATAACACCCCTAATACTTTTCAAAGACAAGTGATGTTTTTTTGTTTTTGTTTTTGTTTTTGTTTTTGGCTTAGTAGACTTTTCTGAAGGCTCTGAGCCACAGTCCCATCTCCTCTTGGACAAAACCAGTTGTCTGGATTCTATTTCTGTCCACTTGCAAACTAGCCAATCTCTTTCTTGTGACGTCTTGCTAAATGCAGCGTCAGGTAGCCAACACATGCAGGCGTTCTGGGCTCTTTCCAGGGATTTTTCTGGAATCAGGCTCAGTAGGCACGTGGTGGTTGTTAATCTTTTCACCTTGATTAGACTGGGAAACACTTCAGGTTGTGTCCGAGTCTGTGAGAGTGTTTCCAGACAGCTTCACGACAGAAAACGAGTGAGAAAACCTTGAATGTGGGTCGCGCCACCTAGTAGGTTGTGAGCTCAGACAGGACAAAAGCAGGAGGAGGAAGGCTCCAGCATGTGCTCGTCCCCTCCTTCCGTGTCCCCCGGCACCGTGAGGTGGGCACCTTGCCTCTGCTGCCCTTAGGTTTCCGCCTCAAGCCAATGGAGCCAGCCACGGATTGACATCTCTGAGATTGTGAGCCAAAATAAACCTTTCCTCCCCTTAAGTTTATTTTTCTCAGGTGTTTTGTTACAGCAACAGAAGCTGACTAGCACAGGTGGATCGTCTTCCACATTATCACACTTGGTGTTTGCAGTAAGTGTTTTGTCTCAGTAATAATAAGGATCACCAGCTTTCTGTCCTTCAGTATCTTATTTGCCCGTGGCTCACCCTTGCTGGCCAAGCCATTGCCACAGCTTTGAGGGGCCATGTCCGTGGCATCTTCCCACTCCTGGTGCCAGTTTCAGTATTGCTAAGCCATTTTGAGATGGAACTCCAAAGTACAGTGGTTTTATTACTAAGATTATGGAAATTGAGTTTTCTTTCTCGGAATGTGAAATCTTTAGCAAGCATCCCAGGCCTGACCAGGTTTTTAGTGGGTTTTGATGGACAGCCAGCAGGCCTCACAGCAGCGCGCCCCTCCCAGCCTTCTGTACCCCACAGTGTCCTCCTGTCAGTGGCTTGAACAGCCAACACCTGCCCAAGCCGAAAAAACAGACTTCAGCTGGATTCCTGGCCACCGCCCCCCCATCTCTTCCGCAGAGCCACCCACCTGACTATGCCCCTGCACATCCACCAGGTCCTGGCTGCCTCATATCGGAGGTCACTTAATAATCACCTGAGTGGGTTCCCTGCTGCTCCCCTGGCTCCTCTCCAGGATGCAGCCAGACTGAGTTTTCAGAATCACACATTGGGAGATGCAGCCCCTCCTCGCCTTACTAAGGCCCCTGAACTGAAGTTCTTCCGCAGCACCACCTTAAGGCCTCAGGTGGCTGTCGTTACTCCTCTGCACCAGCTGTTCTAGCAACCGGGCTCCCTGCCGCTCATCGGCTATTCTTGCCTCAGTGCCATGGCATTAGGGCTTCCGGCGCCCAGACACTCTCTGCCCACTTTGTCATATGGCTGCTCTCGTCTTTCTCCGCAGGGCAAACCACTTCACGGTGGGGGTGGAGTGACGGCTTGGGAGCCACCCTGCCCGAGCCTTTAGCGCAGCTGCTGCGGTGGGACCGCAGGGCAAGTAGCCCGGTCTCTGTGCTTCGACTCCCCAGCTGTAGTGGTCAGAACACTGGTGCCCATTCCCATGGTGCTCGAGGTTAAATAGCACAGCTACCCATGCGTTCAGTGAGACAAGCCCTGAGTGCTCAAGCGGGCTGGCTGCTGTCAAGCGCTTACTGGTCCTCTTAATGACCGGGTGGCAGCTGCATGTCCCCCTCTCCTGGTGACCTGCTCCGCCTACCTCTCCTCCTTTCAAATGTCACATCCCTGTGGTCCCAGCCCATTCGTTGGCACCCCACATGCTGTTTCTGTGTGACCCCCCACCCCACTGGAATGCCCCCCTAAGGCCTGAGCGGGTAGCAGGGGGTTCTTTCGAGTCCTTCCTTGAACGGATGCAGGGAGAGGAGGCCAGATCTGTGGCTTCCTGTCAGTGCCGCGGGTGGGTCAAGGGAGCTGTGGTCAGTTTCTTCCAGGGGTCCCAGGGCTCTCCTGCTGCCCTGCTGGCCCTGAGGCTTGACTCCCTGGTGTGGGCCCGGAGCTGGGGCTGTGAGAGCCTGGACTCGCGCCCACCGGGCAGGATCCGTGGGTTGCTAGTGGATGGGTTACTTTTCCCCACCCGGCCTCCATTTTCTCATACACAAAATTGAGAGAACTACTTCCCAGGGCGATTCCGGGGATACACAGGATAGTACATGTAAAATGGAGCTCAGGGCTGGCCTGGGGCTGAGCCCTCCGGTGGCAGCTATTATCACCGTTGCTGCTAGTGTCATATCCAAAGCGGCGTTCTTCAGTGCACAGCGGGAGTCCCTGGGGGACTCGGACGCGAGGACACAGAGAAAACAAGGAAGGGTGGGAATTCACAGGGAGCTGTGTTTGTATTAGGCATGTGTGCGCGCGACAGAGCCGGACAGGCCGCCCCTTCCCCAGGCTCAGCCCCGGGGAGCGGCTGCCCGGCTCCCCATCGCCGGGAGAGCCGGGAGCCGCTTTTGGCTCAGGGCTCGCGGTGGGAAACCAGCGCCTGCGGCGTGCGCATCCGGGATCAGAGCGCGGAGGAGACACCCGCACCCCGCCGCGGCCGCTCGGGGCTCCCGGAACCTGCGCTGCCGGCCCTGTGCGACCCCCCTCTGCCCGGGCGGCTCTGGGCCCCGCGGGCGGGGCCGGCCTTCCGGGGGGCCGGCGGGCGGGGGCGCCGGGAAGGGGCCGTTACTTTCCCAGGGCGGCGGCGACGTCAGGCGGAAGGGCGCGGGGCGCGCACGCTTTAAATGGCAGTCGCTGTCATCCGAGCTCGCGGCCGTGTGGGCAGGAGCGGGCTATATAAGAGGCCAGCCGGGCCGCGCGGCAGACGCGACAGCGGCGGCGGCGGAGCGCCTCGGAGCGCGGCGGCGCAGTGCTCCAGCCCTCGCCCCGACGGGCCCGCCAGGGCCGCCGCCGCCCCGCAGCAGGTTTGGATCCGCCGCCCGGCGCGCCCCCGGCTGCTGCCTCCCGGGGGTCCCCGGCGCAGCGGCCGGCCGCAGAGAGCCCCGCCGCCCCGCCGCCCGGCCCCGCGGACGCCGGAGGCGCCATGGCGGCCGCCAAGCCCGGCGCCGAGCTCATGGGCATCTGCTCGAGCTACCAGGCGGTGATGCCGCACTTCGTGTGCCTGGCCGACGAGTTCCCGCAGCCCGTGCGGCCCGCCAAGCTGCCGAAGGGCAGGGGCCGGCTGCGGCGGCCGCGCCAGTCCCGCTTCAAGACGCAGCCGGTGACCTTCGACGAGATCCAGGAGGTGGAGGAGGAGGGAGTGTCGCCCATGGAGGAGGAGAAGGCCAAGAAGTCGTTCCTGCAGAGCCTGGAGTGCCTGCGCCGCAGCACGCAGAGCCTGTCGCTGCAGCGGGAGCCGCTCGGCAGCTGCAGGCTGCGGAACAGCCTGGACTCCAGCGACTCCGACTCGGCGCTGTGAGGGCGCCGCCGGGACTGCGCCGGGACTTCCGCCGCCCGGGAGGGCGCCGCTTCCCTGGCCCTCGTAAATGTTTATTTTTTAACTCTTCCCGGGACGGACTTTGCTGGGAGTGCGCGGGGGCGGGGAAAGGTGGCCCCGCAGAGCCGGGTCGCCCGGATCGCGCCCTCGTCCGACGGACCGCAGCCCCGACCTTGCCCACCGCGCCACCGCGCCCCGTTCACACGCCGCACACTCTCGCTGGACACTTCGCAGACGCTGGGCGGGCTGAGGGCACGCGGGCGCGGCTCGGCTGCCGCGGCGGCTGGAGGATGGATATTTATTTTTGCATTGCGTAGCTGAAGGCGTTTATTTAACGATCTTTTTACTTGGATATGTCTGTGAGGCTCCCGAGTGGGGACAAATAAAGTCAATATATTTACACAGTGTATTTCTCCAGGCTCCTGACTCCCTGACCCTCGGGGGACCGAGATCCTGAGACGAGGCGTCGGGGAGGGGTACGGCAGGCGTAGGGGGCCAGGTGGCCCGAGTGGACGTAACTGCCCACGCACGCACGCTCCAGTCACGGGAACTAGGTCGTGTCCCGGTTCGCGGCCCCCGGCTCGCCACCCTGGGTGGGTCCGCGCCGCGCCCGGAGCGCTCCTGCTGCGCTGGGTTCTCCTGCACGGCGGGCGTCGCTGGCGAGGCGGGCGCAGGTGGCGCCCGGGGATGCGGGCGACCCCACGCCGGCAGCTCCCCTTCGTGGCAGCCGGGCACCGCGAGGAGGGTGAGCGGGATCAGTTGACCGAGCCAGAACTGGGAAGCTCCGGCGGCGGTGGGACCCGAGGGAAGGCGGGAGAGTGGGTGCGCGCAGGTGCGGACCAGCGGCCGAACGGCGACCGTCGCTGCGCGTGGCCGACTTCTCGTCCTTGTTCCCCTGCAGGGATCCGTAGAGAGCCTGGGGCCGTCTTTGGTCAGAGTCCGTCAGGTACTTGGGCACGGGGAGTCCCCAGTCCCTCCGCCCGCCTCGCTTTGTCTACGGCTGCAGACAGACCCCGCAGTCCAGGAAAGGCCTCGTGGGGAGCAGTGACGCGGCGGCCCCCCTGACTCCGGCTCCGTGCGCCACCCACCGCGGGAGCCTGTCACGAGCAGCTGGCCTGAGTTCGGGTCTGCGTCCTCCTAGGGGTTAGCGATGTAGCAGCGTCACCTGCCAGCACCCCGAGCAGGGGAACAAACAGCACCAGTGTTCCTTGTGTTAAATCAACGAAGAGGCGACCGGGAAGCTTGGTGCCGTGTCCCCTAATTCCTGGCTGATTTTTATATTATTCCAATTTTTATTACCCAAGTAATATTTTTCATTCTAACGCAGAAGAAGCTGGGGTTTCCTCCCTTAGTGCCCCTCCAGGATTTCTCCACCGACCCACCCTAGCTACTCCCTCTGTCCGGGTGCCCTCTTGTGGTAGGGGCTGGTGGGTGGGTGGGTGAGTGTGTGTGTGTGTGTGTGTGTGTGTGTGTGTGTGTGCGCACGCGCGCGTGCCTCTGCAACTGCAAGTCTCCACCTCCTGCTCAGCGCAGCAAGTCTAGTGTGCCTTTCTCCTCTCTCACACACTACCTCCTTGAAGCCCTGAGAGGTGGGAGCAGCGTCGGGGTGTGGAGGGTGGTGAGTAGAGGAAACAAAACAGAGAAACTAAACTAGAGCCACCAGGTTGGAAAGATTGCCATCCCACGGGCACAGAAGCCAGAGGATAGGCCCCTGGCCTTGGCCTCTGTCCCATGCCAGGGGAAGGGACATGGGGCCTTGGCAATGGCGCCATTGTGGTGGGAGCTGACTGGGCCCTTAGCTCCCTCGAGGCGCTGGGACGCTGCTTTGTTCTGTTTCTGCAGCTGCCCTGGCTGGGCCAGCGCAGGGGTGGGGGGAGGGCGGCTGCCCTCCCTGTCCCCAAGGGCCCAGAGCCTGGCTATAGCTGAGGCCCTCGCTTCAGCAAGAGCTCCGCGTATACTGTCCAAGGGTCTCTAAGACACATCTCACTGCCCTGAAGGGTCACCTGGCCAACATGGAGGGACGGGCTAGTGCAGGGATCGCACCCCACCCCGTCCCACTGACACCCTGCTTGGGCCAGGCCGTGGGGATCAGCACTCATCACGGCCTTCTGACATGTTTGTCTTGTTAAAGTGCATAGAAAGGCGGAAAGGGTCAGTGCCCGTCTCGGCTACGCCTGGCTCTGTCTTTAAGTTATCCCAGTTTTTACTACCCAAGAAATACTTGTTCATTAAAGTGCAAAACGAGACACGGGCCACCCAGACATAAGCAGGTGAACATTTGAAGGTCACACCTGTGTATCGATATTTGCTTCTTTAACAAATGGGTTGATGCTGTCTGGGTGCTGTCCTTCATCCAGCTGGCGTCTTCACCTGGTTGGATTTGTGCTTGCTGTCTGTACACATGCCTCTGCATTGTGGGTTTTTACAAAATTCTATTGAGTAGACATTCCACATTTAGTTAGGCTGATGCCCCACTCTTGAGTCTGAAAGTGATGTCGTGTTTGTTCCAGCTTCATAGTTAGGACCGTAGCTGGCAGTTTAGAGAGATGATGTGGGGAAAGTCCTGGGAGAGGAGTGACCCAGCGAGGGTCAGTAGGCAGAAGTCCTCTGCTACGAGAGCCAGTAGTTGCCAGGGCACGTGGAGAGGTGCTGTTGGGGGCACGTGCTGGGAGGTGGAAGCCTGCCCCCGCTGTCGGGATTCACAGGCCCGTGCAAGGAGACACCTGGCCCAGGGTCCTTGCTTGGGAGATGAGTTTTCAAATAGAGTGGAGCCCAGATGGGGCAGGGTAACAAGTAGCCATCTCTGGTGTGGCTGGCAGCCTGGCCTGCATATTCCTTTTTTGGCCCTTGTTTTGGGGGAGATGTTTATCAGGGTATTTCTTGGACTGATTTAAAAGCAAGCTTGGTCTTTGCAGCCTGCTGCCCTGTGCCAGTTCTGGGCCCACGTGGTGTGGGGTTGGGAGGGAAGGGCTGTTTGCGATCCAGAAAATTGCAGGCAGCTGTAAACTTTGGAGTCTTCCCTCTGAAGGCACTTTGGGGGTAGCCCCTTGACCTTGTGGATGCGGGGACAATAGAGAGAGGGCAGAGACTGTCCCCACTTTTATTTTGGTAGTATTTCCCAGATGGGAATAGTGAGGGCCAGAGAGGTGACGTTTCTTGACCAGCGCCACACAGCTAGTCACTGCTGAGCTGCATTGCAACTCAGAACGTACCTTCCTGAACTCCAAAATCTCTGCTGTTTAGACCACAAGCCCCAGTCTTTCCCATCAGCCCCATTGGGAAGGAGCTTGTGTCTGTACTGCTGTAGGAAGCATAACTGACCACAGCTGTTCTGGCTTTGAAATTCATCCCCTGCTGAGGCTGGGCCTGTTCTTGCCCTGGGCTGTGCCTTCCCCTTTCATGCAGGACAGTGACACGGAGGCGGAGGGTTTGGGCCGAGGGTTTCCTAGAGCTCTGCTGTAGCTTCCGGCCTGCAGCGCACTCCGTGGGCCTCTTCTCCCTGTCACCTCAGCACAGAGGGCCACACTCTGAGCTCTCTTGGGTCCTCTCTCTCCTCGGGACCTGGGTGCCTCAGTCCCGTCTGTCTTGGCCTCTGCTTCTTGGAGATCCTGGGTGGGGCACCCCTTCAGCTCCTGGCGTATTCCTGGTACTTCCAAGCCTGTCCTTGGTCGCAACTTGGCACAGAAAAGAGTAGTGGGCTTCCATTTAGGGGAACGTATGGAAAGAGGGCAGATTTTACCAGATTAGTATGTGTCTTGGTGTCTGTGGGTCCTGCATGGCTGGGGGAATAGTGTATTGTGGGCGGTGTGTATGTGGGGACTTAGCGGGTGAAGGGTCCCCCTGGGGACAATGTCCCTTCAGCTAGCCATGCCCAAGGCCATATCAGCTCACGGTGACCTGCTCATTCAGCTCCCAGGCTTTGATGGGGACAGCTAGTGTGGACAAAGGCTTGTTTCTTCTTCCCCTTATCTCAGGGCATACAGTAGCCAGCCTAAATGTCCCAGGCTTTCCCATGTGGCTTTAAGACTGCAGGCACTCCTCCTTCCCTCGTGCTCTTTTCTCCTCCCGCGACAGGAGATGACAGAGAAACAAGATGGAAGAGGCCCGGGCCCCCCGCACAACCTTAGGGAGCCCAACAGCCTGCCACCTCGAAGGATCACTGTGGGCCGCCCCACGCGGTCTAGCTCCTTGGAGCCACCAGATTATTCCTGGGTGTCGTTTTCATAGCACCCTTCCTAACCATAAATAAGTAGAAATTAGCCCTGGCATGGGATGTGGTTCTCACAAACGCCTGGAACACAAGGCTTCACTCAGTGGTCTTGCTGCATGCGGGGAGGGAACGTATACTGCAGGCTGGGAAGCTGGAGACTTCTGCTGTCTCTTGGCAAAGCATGCAGTGAAACCATTTTTAGGGCAGTTTGGGAGACATTATGCGATCACCAAGCCCACAGCTCTAGAAGTGGTTGGAAAGAAACAGAGTATCAGTGTCCCTTGGATGCCCTTTGTGGTTTTTAGCAATCAGAAAGACCAGCAGAAAGAGGACACCCAGAGCAAGGGCCTGGATGTGAAGGCCATCCCATTTGGTACCTACCCAGCAGGGGTCAGACAGCTGTGGCTCAGAGATTTTCTCAAAGACCACCCAAGAAGGATCCAGGCCCTGGGGAAAGTTAGATTAGGGTTTTGTCTTCCCACTCAAACATGTTGTTTTGGAATCATTCTCAGGTGGCCTGAGTTAAAGTGAAAGGGTGAGGCCACGGCAGTGATCAACAGGATCTCAGAACTCCGCTGAGGAAACATCTCTGGGTGTGGTTATTGGCACCCAGAACTGTCTGGAAGCATATTGTCCAGAAGCTTTTAAATGTTATTGCCAAGAAAACTAGGAATAGAAAGTGCTGATTGTGATTGTGGGACTCCCTCACGACACCCTCAAGAGGATGAGACCTTTCAACATTCTCTTTGAGCAGATGTGGCCTCAGAGGGTGATGGAAAAAGGAGAATTTCCCAGAAGAGGACTGGACAGACCAACTAGCCAAGGAACAGTCTCCCTTCCCAGAGCAGGATGCTGGCAGGATTTGTCTGTTGCTGTATACCAATTATGTCTGGATTTCCCATTCTTCCTTTTTCCAAATGGAAGGGTGTGTGTGTGTGTGTGTGTGTGTGTGTGTGTGTGTGTGTGCTTTCTATCCTTTACCCTGCTGTACTTGTGGGTTTGTGGGTGATGGTGACAAGTGGCTTGTCTTGCTATTGATATGCTACTGGCCCATGAGGAACCACATGGGGCTCTGGAGAGGACTTCCTCACCCTGACATATCCCTTCACTTTAATCTGGAAATGTAACTGGAGGGGATTTAGGACTGGCTTCCTTAGAAAGGGGGCAGTGTGCCCAGCTGTGGGAGGAAGAATTCCATGGACGTCTCATAGACAGCAGGGCCAGGCACGGTGGACACTTAGTGGTGCAGTAAAGTCCATCATCTGCGTCACCTGGCACAAGTCTGTGCTGACTCTCTCAGCCTCCTTTGCAGAGGTCACGGGTACCAGCCTAATTTCTGCCCAGGACAAAGGCAAGAGGTGGTATATATTTTGCTGGACCTGGGCCTCAGGAACAGGAGTGTGTTTCTCTAGTGCCCTTTTCTTCCCAAACCACAGAACACAAGCCTATCTGTGGCCTGCCTTTGACCCAGCACAGGACAATGCCTGAGGGGCCTCATGACTTTGAATTTCCTGTGGCTGTGAGATCAGACTCCAGATGGACCTCTGGCAGAGAGAGGAACTTCTGTCTTCCTTCCAAACCAGTGCATTTCTGCTGAGTCTCTTGATTCTAGTACTCGATATCAGGCTAACTAATACAAAGTCCTTCCCGCCATCTGCATCTGACCTGGAGGAGGCTGTCTACCCGTCTGACCCACAGCAGGTTTTCCCATGAAAGGGAAATGTCCCATTCTCTTGACAGGGTGGGGACATCAGCAGTGGAAGTGAGGGGGAGGTGGAAATGACACAGTATGGGTCCCGGACAGCAGCTGAGACGTGTCGGACCCTGGGCCTCTGTTCTTTCCTTGCCATGTATACTAGAGCAATCCATGTCCTCTGTCTCTTCCCGAGGGCCTCCCAGCTATAAGCAAAAGGGGACGCAGAGGCACGGAGACTTTTGAGACAGCCGCATTTTTAGGTTTTAAAAAATTAATATAGCTATTTAAAGCTATTGATTTCCTCCAAGTAGTCCTTTAACTATATTTTCAGTGTTGCTTATTTGATTTTCAAGACTTTGTAGGGTGACTGTGGTTTTAATTTATATTTCCTTTTTAACTCGATTTGTTCAAATGCTAACTGTACATTTTCCCACTTAGAGGAATATATTTCTTTTCTGAGTTTGCTATTATTTCTGTAATTTCATTGAGTCAGGTAATATTTTCTGTAATGCTTGTCATTTCAGGAAGTTGTTGATGCTGTTATTGTGACCTAGTGGGAATGCCATGGTGACACGAATGTATGATGTGTTGACTATTTTCATGTGTCAGAGTTTCCCTGTTAATTCATTATTGTTACTTCTCAATCTGTGATACAGACTATGCTAGTCACGTTTCCAATTGCTGGGACAAAATTCCCAACATGGTTAAAGGAGACATTCACTTGACTCATAATTTCAGAGGGTTCAGTCCATGGTCTAATGGTTTGAAGGCAGAAACATCACGGAAGGAGGGTGTGACAGAGGACAGCTGCTCAACTCCTGGCAGCAGGAACAGAGGGCCAGCAGGGGAGACGGCTAGAGAGAAGGGGCTGGGGCAGGATAGAGTCCCCAAGGCTACACTCCCATGACCCACCCAGACACGCCTGGACATGTGCTTTACTAATATCTTATGTGTCTTTCAAGCCAACCAAGTTGATAACCAAGCTTAGCTGTCCCACGGGTTAATAGTATTCAGCATCATCTCTTTTCTTCTTTCTGGAGACAGGACTAAACTACATTTACCAGCCTTCCTTACAGATGGGCGGGCCACGAGACTAAGTCCTATCTGGTGGCATACGGGCAGATGTGCTTGGGCCATCTCCAGACTCAGGCCTCCTCACTGCGAGTCTGCTCCCCTACATTGCACACTCAGATGTGATGGGGGCTCAGCTTCCCCCTTGCTAACACGGGCACAGTCCTGGAGGCAGTGGATCGAGCACTCAGAAGACACCTTCTTCCATTCTGGGGCACTTACTACTTTCTGAGCATGACAGTGAGACGTTTTTGTTTTGTAAGTCATTGTTTGGTTGTCTCTCAATCTCTTGCTTTCTTACAGACAGTCCTTACCCTAACAAATAAAAAAAACTGGCATCAAGTAAAGTGCTATCATGTGAAACCCAGTGGTCGGGCAGCAGGAACACAGCCAGAGACTGGAAATCTGGGGACTCTTGGCCAAGTTCCAGGTGAAATTCTTGTCTGTAGTGCCCCAGAGGCAGATCTTGTAACTCTAGGAGTATCTGGAAAGGGCCAGAAAGTTAGTGAGTGTTGGCAGCTCCTTGTGGCTGTTAGCAAGGGGCGGAGAGCACAATGACTCTGACTGAAGCAGAGGTGAGAAGGGACCCCGGGTGTCTATAAAGGGCGGGACCTCTCAAGGTTAAAGCAGCCAGATGCTTTTCTAACACACACAGCAGGAGATCAGACAGTTGCCACTTAGAACCTTCCTCAACTGCTGTCCATTAAGCAGAACATGCAAGGCATCCCGCCTCAAGGGGAGGCTCAGCCTAGGGGTATTGCTTCTCTTTTAAGCCTATTCAGGAGTTGCAAAGTATCTGTCACTGATGTGTGAGAGGAGGTGTGTCTGGATCCAGGAACATATGCAGGCCTGAGAGTCATGTGAGAACATAGTTCCAGGTGTGGCTGCTGGCTCGGGAAGTACTGGAAGCAAATAGATTTGAATCCTAATAAAGACCTTCCAATAGGTTGTTGTTTTCCCAAAGAAACTACAAAAGCCTGTCAGCATCCCTCAAGGAAGACATATTTTCTGACACCCATTTCAGACAATAGACAAGGGAGAATCTTCCAGAAGGCAAAATCGGCGCAACAGAGCATCTTCCACTCAGAGGGCAGCTGTCCTCACAATGCCTGCCGGGAGCACTTTGTCCCTCCTGTACTCTCTCAGTTCCACTGAGTCTCCGTCGCAGGTGGGTGGCACAAACGCATTTTCCTGTAGCTGCTGCATCCGCATACCAGAAGGGGCCACATTTGAGCCTATGAATCACCGAGACATCATAGGCAGTAAATGGATTGGCTCTGGTTTGCCCCCATGGAGAAGGGTTGAGTGTATCCTATTCATAGGGAATGACACATGGGGCTATGTGGTGACCAGAGGGATGGGCTGTGACATATTGGTAGTGATCTCTTAAAATCTGGTCTGCCCTTTTGCTTAGTCATGAAGTTAGGCCACTCTCAGCCCAGCCTCCCCCTTTTCCATTAGAACGTGAGTTCAAGTCATATTTGTTGCTCTGGATTCAGCGTCTAGATCATAGGCGTTCCAGTTGCCTGATCTCTCTGCCTTCTGCCAGGAGCAACTTGAACATTGTGGTAACTTAGCTTCTCCCCGGTAGATAATGATACAGCCTTAGGCACCGATGGAGCCACAGCTCGGAAGGAACTTGGCCCCTGACCTAGGGAGGAGACCAAAGCTGTCTGTCATCTGGAGCAGTTATAGGAGAAAGAAAGGAGGCTGGATCATGGTAGCCTCATCTCCCACATGTGGCAGAGCTGCCTCACCTTAGCGGCTCACTGTGCTGTCCCTGTGGCCCGCCATGAGAGAGGTGGGTGCAGGTCTCCTGCTACTTGTGCCGTTCTGTATTGGCTAGGGTGCTTAGAGAGGCAGAATTAACAGAAATTATAAATAATGGAGGTTTCTTTGGAGGGCTTCCACGTCCAAGAAGAGAGATAGTCCAAGATGGTGGCCTGCACACGCAAGAGCTGGAGGGCTTGGTGGCTGCTCGGACCTGAGACAGACACACAGAGCCCCCGGTGGGATTCTGCTGGGATCATAGCTCAGAGAGCCGCGGTGAGGACCAGTGGAGATCGGCGATGTGAAGACAGAGCGAGTGGATGTCTGGGGACAATTGCGAAGGCCAGAGCTTCCCCAGGAAAAGCTGTAACTGTCTTTCTTCTTCCTTTTCATTTAGTTCAAGCTGCCAGGTGGGGGGCTCCTCCCAGCATGGTAGTCTTCCCTCATTTGCTGATCCACAAGTCCGTCACACCTGTAACCAAGAACCTGGTGTTCCCTAAATTTCATCAGGTTGACATAATCCCCTCGGCAGTCCCGGGTCTGATTTCCTTACTTAATATCTTGTAAATAGAGTAATTACCTGTTGCATAGATACTCATGATGGCCATATCTGCATTTAATTTGAGTGGCACTCAGATGTTTTATATAGTTCTTTGTCATTTTACTTAATTCTTTGAAGCCTTAGTTGCATCTTGTTTGCCCGTCAAATCACATCATTATTTTTATTTTCCTCATGTGCCTTTGGTCAGTCTCTTGAGTTTGTATATTTCAATATGTACACTGTACAGTTGGGTTTTATTCTTGTATTTTTATCTTACTATTTTTTCAAGTTACAAAGAGAGTAGCTTTATTTATTTATTTATTTTGAAAACAAACACAGAGGAGTGAAAGCTTCTGCTAACCAGAAAGGGGCCCGAAGGAAGTTGCCTAGTTACCTTTAGTTTTAATTTGAAAATATTTTTTTAAAAGCAACTTAATTATATACCTATAACAAGTAAAGAGGACTGGAGGAATAGCACAGCAGCTACAACTCCTGCCCAGCAAGACGCTGGGTTCCCTCCCCCAGCACCACATACTGGCTGAGTGTGGTGGTACACACTTGTAATCCTAGCACTCCAGAGGCTGAGGCAGGAGGATTGCTGTGAGTTTGAGGCCAAACTGGGCTACAGAGTGAGTTCAAGACCAGCCTGGACTACAAAGGGAGACCCTGTCAAAAACAAAACCAAACCAAACAAATAATAAAACAAGTAAAGAGATAAAATTAATAATTAGCCCCCAGTACAACACAAGTCAAGGCATAGATTTCGTCATTAGTGAATTCTATCAAGCATTTAAGGAAGAATTAACATCACTATTTTTCAGAATCATCCAAAATAGAAACTGAAAGATAATACCTTCCAATTCATTTCTTGAGGTCTGTATTACCCTGATCTTAAAAGACAACTACAGACCAATATTCCTTATGAATCTACATGCAAAAATCCTCAATAAGATACTAGCAGACTAAATCCAATGGCACCATCAAAGGATTGTGTGCTGTGATCAGCTGGAGTTATTCCAGTAATGCAATATAAATATAAACTCAATAATGGCTTAAAATAAAAACCATCAGTGTATTTCATTATATTAATAGAACAAAGGGAAAAACCACATGACCAGCTCAATTGGTGCAGAAAAATTATTTGATAATTTCAGCACCTTCCCATGATAATAATATTCAGCAAACTAGGAGAAAATTTCTTCCACATGATAAAAGACATTTGATGTGATATGTAAACACACCAACCTCTCAAGCTAATCGTTACTATTATGTACCATAAATACATGCTGATGAATGAATTTTTAACGATTCACAGCTAATACCAAACTCAACAACACTTTCCCATTGGGATCAGAAAAAACATAAAGATGCCTGTTTTTGTTGCTGCTGTGCAACATTGTACTGGAAAATGGCCAGAATCATTAAGCAAGCATCCAGATTGGAAAGGAAAAACATCACTCTGTCTCTTATATGTAGAAAACACTAAGGAGTCAACAACAAAATTACTACAGCTAATATGCAGAATCAGAAAACTTGCGAAGTATAATTTCAACATAGAAAAATCAGTTTTGCTTCTATATTGGTGAACAATCTGAAAAGAAAACTAAGGAAAAATACCATTCACATCTCTGACTTAAAGAACATTTTCTTCAATTCTATTTTTAAGTATTTATCAAAAAGAATAAGATACTTTTTAGGAAAAAATTTGACTAATATAACCATAAAACAGTGCTGAAAGAATTTAAAGAAGATCCAAATGGACCAAAAGATATCCCATGTTCATAGATCGGAGGATAGTATTGTTAAAAATATCATATTTCTCAAGTTGATCTGTAGATTCAGTACAATCCCATAGAAATTCTAGGCTTTCTTTTTTTTCAGAAATAGAAAGGCTGATTCTATAATTTATGTGAAATCCCAAGGGACACTAAATAGACAAGACCATTTTAAAACAAAATTGGAAAACATGCTTTCTAATTCACTACAAAGCTGTAGAAACCATGTAGTGTCATACCCATAAATAAACCCATAGATAACAAAATCGAATTGGGAACACAGAAACAATCCTGTTGAACTACAAAAATTGTTTTTTGGGGAGTGTGCCATTCAATGGGCAAGGAGTAGTTGATTCAATAAATGTTGCTGGAATAGTTAAATATCTCCAGACAAAAAACGTTGAGCCATAGCCTCAGACAACATGCAAAAATTAACTCAAAACATTGAGAATCTAAATATAAAACCTAAAAACTATAAAACTCTTAAAAGAAAATATAAGGATAAGTCTTCATGACCCAGGATTAGGAAATGATGCTTCAGGCCCGACATCTAATGAAGAGCAATTAAAATAAATAAATTGGACTTTATCAGATCAAAAGTTTTCATGTATCAACTCCATGAGAAAATGAATCAGCAACCCACAGAGTGGGAGCAAATGTCTTCAAATCATATATTCAATAAGAGATTGTGTCCAGAATATGTAAGAAACTCTCTATCTCAACAAAGAAGACAGCCTACTATGGTTGGGATCCAGAGCACCCAAAAGCTTCATTGTTTTGAAGACTTTGTTGCCTGGTGATGGGATGTGAGGAAGTGAGTGGATCACGAGGGCTCCCACCTCACCCAATGGACTGATGGGTTCATAGCAGAATGGGCTAGTTGGGAAGTGGGGCATTATCGGGTGGGTAAAGCAAGCAGTCGCTGGGGATGTACCGTGGAAGGCTGCGTTTTGTTCCCAACCCCTCTCGGTGAGCTCTCTCTCTCTGCCTCTCTGCTTTCCTGCTGCCGTGACTTAAGCAGCTCTGCCTCACCTTGCCTTCCTGCCCGGATGCTCTGTCTCACTACCGAACCACAGCAATGGACTTGGCCAAGTAGGGACTGAAACCGTGAGCCAAGATAAGTCTCTCTTCCTTGAGGTGTGTATGGCAGGTATTCTATCCCCACAGTGAAATAGTGGCTAGCACAACTAAATTTAAAAATGGATAGGGTACTTAAACATTTATCCAAAGATGTTCAAGTGGGGGAAAGCTCTTTTGACTGTCGAGCCTTTTCTTGGTGCTGAGCGTTCTGGAAGGTGGTCTGCTTTTGTCTCTCTCTGAGTGACTTGATTTGTCTGGGGGAGGCTTGACTGTGCAACGAATTGTTTTCAATCCTTTAAATCTGATCATTTTATTTGGAGAGTCTTGGAATTGAACTTTTCCTAGTATACATAGGCATCTTCACATCTCTCACTTGAACATGTTTTTCAATTCCATTGTGAGTATTGTATTTCAGTTTTAATATATTCTAATTATGGGTATGTAGGCTCTCTTTTTTCATCATCATTTTCTCTTTGTAGGAAAAAATCCCACTTCATTCTGTCTCCTTTTGTCCACATTTTTTTCCGTGTCCTCCATTTCCTTCACTGTGCTGTGTCTGACTCTTCTTCCCAATTTCATCTTCCTTTCTGAAGCTCCGTGGTTCTTCTCCAGGGGTTCTGGTCCTCAGTCATCTCTCTCAAGGCCTTACCATGGCCTCTGTTGGATGCTCTATTTATGCTTCCTGGTCCTCCCTCACTGAGGCAATTGCTTTACTAGGATTTATTAATTCGTGAAACACTGTTTGCTTGTATTTTTTGTCTGCTCTTTGGTAACAGTTTTTCTTCCTGGTCAGTGTTCTGCACCTGGTGAGTTTCCTTGGCCTTTCCCACCATTTTCCTTTAGTATCTTTGTATTTATTCTGTGCTGACTTACTTTAAAAACTCCACACCATGGATTGAGTTGGATTGCAATCTCCAGCTACCTGTGTAATGCTCTTTCAGGGAGTATGATTTTGCTGTACTGTGCAAGGTCTCCTGCCACTGGGCGATGACCATTTTCCCTGTCCATGTATGGTCTCATCCCACCTCCTGCTGCTCTTCATGGGTTCCCCGTCCCTGCTGTGTGCTCCTCGGATCCACAGCACATGTTGTATCTAAGGGGCCTTCGTTTCAGAATGGAGGATCCCAACCTGGGGCCATATTGCCACTCGGGAAACAGCACCACCTGGAGTCATTTTGGCTGCCATGGGTCAGAATGAAGTTGATGTTACTTGCTTCTAATAGGTAGCACACAGCCATTTTACCAAATCTTCTGTTGTGATACAATCCCCACAACAAAGAGTCATGCCCCAAATGTCCACAGTGCCAAAGCAGGGAAGTAGCTTTAGGGGGAGCCCTTGGCTACAGGTGAAATATTTTTGCAGGAGTGTGTGTGTGTGTGTGTGTGTGTGTGTGTGTGTGTGTGTTTAAACTGGCCAATCCTGGCTTGCTTGTTCATCAGCAAATCCTCCCTACCCTCCAGTGTCCAGCCCAGGAAATTTCCGTAGTCATAGTAATGTCACTTTCACGGCCTTTCTGTGCAGCTGTGGGTTATGTAATGGAGTGAGCCTTACTCTTCTGTTACCTTTTTGCTTCTTGAGTTTCCAGGAAATGAAGCAGGAATTTGCTGCCCCCACACTTCCACATTCTTACCAGAATCTCTGGAGGGATGCTTGAAAATTTTAGCTGCAGATGTTCCGGATTAACCAGAGAGTGTGAATGCGAGCTTCAAAACGACCCGTTTGGAGGCAGGAGTTCCCAAAGCACATGCTTGCACTCGGCTCATTACCGAGATCAGTTTGTAGGCTTTAGGGGGGACAGCAAGTGGCAGTGGGTTTTGCTCTTAATTTACTCCTGTCCTGGCCTGGAGGCCCCTGACAGCCGGGCTGCGTGCTGGGCTAGAGCTACGGTGGTCTTCCTGTTCATCCCCCACCCTTGGGTGGGCTTTGATTCTGTGTCTCCATCTTTGTCTGTCCGAGACTAAGGTGAATTTGCTAGAATCAAATGTCCTCAAAGTGACAGTCTGCTACCTGCCCTGCCTGCCTCTCAGGGTGCCTGCTTTTTGTGGGCTCTGAACACTTTGTGCTTTTTTTTTGTGCCAAATCTCTGATTGGGGTTTTTTGAAAATTATTTTAGCCAGGATTTTTAGTTGCTTTCAGCATGAGAGTCTGTGAGCATCCTTTTCCATGACATTGCCCCAAACAGAACCTCTGTCCTTATTCCTTATCTCCAAAATGAGAATATTCGGGAGGGGTGTACACACCTGTCACCCCAGCACTCTAGGAGGCTGAGGCAGGACGATCACAAGTTTGGGATCATCATGGGCAACTTACCAGCCTCATGAGATCCTTCTTTGAAATACATAAAAGGTCTGGGGATGTAAATGTATACATATGGGCTCAGTATGGAGGTCCTGGGTTCAGTTCCCAGAACTTAAAAAAAAAAATTAATTCAGACATGCTTGTGAGAATCAGTGAGCTAATACAGGTAATTCACCAAGAACTGTGCTTGGAAGATAGCAGGTTAGTAGAAACTAACTAAAGTGGGCTGGAGAAATAGCACAGCAGTTAGTGCTTCTGCCTGGCAAGCCCAAGGCCCTGAGTTTGATTCCCTAGCACCACTTAAGGTGGGTGATGGTTAAGGTGGGTGTTGTAATCTGAGCACTGGGGAGGCTGAGGCAGGAGGATTGCCATGAGTTTTAGGCCAGCCTAGGCTCCATAGTGAGCTCGGGACCAGCTTAGGCTACAGGGTGAGACCCTGCCCCTTCCCCCCACCACCAAGAAAGGAACTAAAACACTAGCTTCTTTCCTGCTAGGCTCTTCTCTCCTCCTGCCCTTCCCTGTGGTGGGAGAGAGCCTGGAGCGGGGGACCCTCGGTCACTACTGCTCATGCCAGCAAGGCCAGCTCCCCCCACAGAGCCTGACCTCTCCAGGCCTCCCACCTCCCTGGCGCCTGGCCCCAGGTCCCCAGCCACCTGCTCAGCCTTACAGAGCTTTCCCTGTTTCTCTTTGCTGTTTCCTCCCTGGCTGGAAACAGACCAGAAATAATGTGTCTCACTGTCAGCACCAGAAACACTTCTGTCTACAGAGGGGCCCAGCCCGCCTGGGGCAGGAGCTGAGGAACCAAGGAGCTGTGGGTGCCCGTTCTCCAGCAGACCACTGACTCCCCCTTCCACCCCTACACAGGCAGGACAGAACTTTGGGCATCGCTTTTAATTTTTTAGATTTAGGGAAAAAAGGTATAAGAATATGATACAGAACTTTTGTAGTTAAAAGGACTTCCCCTAGATTCCCAAAAATGTTCACATTTTACCTAATTTGCTTTGCCGTCTTTAACAACCTGTGCATCCTCCTGTTGTACACGCGCGCGCCTTTGTTACCACGTGGCTGTCCCTGGGAGCAGACGGGACGCCTCTTCACCTTGCTTGCCTTTCACACTTCTCGGTGTATATGCGCGAACGCCCAGATACGCTCTGTCATATCTACAGAGCAAACAGCAGGTTCAGGAAATTAAATGCGCACGCACTGGAGCGCACCTGTGGAAACTCATCTCTTCCCGCTTGCTCCAGTCACATTCCGTCACAGGAACAGTGTTCACGTTCATTGTGCTGTGATCACCCGCTTCGCTGTCCCGTGGCTGGTCCCCAACATGCCCCCGTCTGCCTGTGTCCGTGGTGGTCTGAGCATCTCTGAGGAGGGTGAGCCAGTCACACTGCAGCGTCTCTGAACTTGAATTTGTGTGGCATTTCCCCGATTATACTCGGTCAGGGCTCCCACAAAAATGGCGTTGTGTCTTCTGCTGAAGCAGGAGGTGCATGGCAGGTTTGTCCTGTTGCAGACGAAGTCAGCCATTCTTACTCGGGCAGGATGATGTCATGCTTTGCTAGTGTGACATCATGATGCCCCCTGCTATAATTAACCAGGTTCCTTCCCAAGCTCTCGCTCGATGACCCTCTGGTGTACTCACCAATCCTCACCTGAATTAGTTCTTGCTATGATATTTGCCGACCTGTCCACGCTCCAGTGTCCCCGTTTTACTTACCACTGTATTATTGTCACCTTCATCATTTATCTTGAAGCTCCACTGGTCTCCAACTCGGTCAGTGGCAGCCTTGCAGCTGATCCTCCCCACCTGTCCCGCAAAACATGAAGGCCTGTGTCGTATGACTCATGGTCAGCTCTTACCCAGCACAGAGCCTAACACTTTCTAAGTGAGTTGACACTTGTCTACAAGGTGGTAGGAGTAACTGCTATGGTTTGGATCTGGAGCCTCCCCCAAAGCCTCATGTGTTTGGATGTAGTGGGCTGTCTATGGAACTGTGTGTTACTGGGACGCCGGGCCTGGCTGAAAGAGGCGGTGCTTGGGGGTTGACCTGGAGAGTTTGTGTCTACTTATTCTTGTCGGGGGGATTGCCCTGGGCAGAGCTTTCAGGTGCGCGTTACTGACTTGTGGGCCGGGAAGAGGGAGGGACACCTACCCTGGGAGTAGGGGCCCAACTGGCAACTTGAACTAGATAAAGGAAGGGCAAACATTATGACATGATTATTATTTCCTGGGAACATTCTCGCCTTGCCTGAGACTTCACTTGTAGTTGAAGCTGAGCTCCGACCAGAGTTCAGTCCACCTTCCTGTGTCCCCACTGCCCTTCACTCAGTGTTCAGGTCCTGAGCCCCAAGGAGGTGTCCTGGGCTCCTGGACTCCCATCCAGAGGACTCAGAAGGAAAATGGAGTTATTGATATTGCTGGTACCTCATTTTGATATTTGTACGGTTATGTTGGTGGTGGTGATTCACACCAAGACCAGGAGTGGCCTCGGAACCTACGTCACACTGATAGCCGTGCTCAGCTGCCCGGCCTTGTGGGTCACCAAAGGACACAGTTCCGAGAAGCCACCCTCATGTCGCCCAGGGAATCTGGGCCCCTGTGTGATGGTAGGTGTCAGGGCTACATCCAGTGGATTATGAGATCTAAGGACCATCTAATTTGCTGTCATTGACTGACGTAGGAAGAGTTTCTCTATCAGTAAGGCCAAGAAAAGGGTGATCGGCTAAAAACCAAAAGGCACTTGTAACCCAAGCATTCGCCAGAGTCAGGTGGCAGAAACCCAGGAGCAGTTTTCCTGATTCTCCGAGGGAGCTGCCTGGAGGCACTCTGTCTGTCCACCACCTACCTAAGTAACACTAACTCTCAATGTCTCAGAGGAGCACTCATCCATTCATCCAAAATAAGAGCTGATGGCACCTCGAGGTGCAGGGTCTAAGGCAAAACACACCCTGGGCCAGATGCGACACAGGCTGTGTGAAGCCATCCAGTGCTTATCTCAGGCAGCTAGGTAATTGTTGCATGGTATGTTTTGTGCTCGAAATGATTCTGAGTGGTAATTTTAATGTGTGGGTACACTACTCACGGGTTCCATATGCATCAACGTCATGCATTGTAATGTAATTGCCCTGAGGTTTTGGGTCATTTTTGATATACAGAGATTGGAAAAGCAATCTCCTGTATATGTAATAATACTTTGCAAGTCCTGATGCATCCCCATGTGCCATCCCCATTTTCTTAAGAGTGTAAAAATCACCTGTTTCATTTTCCTCAGCACCTGAGGCAGGCTAGGACAATTAGATTGCTCTTAATATAAAAGGGTGCCTTCAGATCAGGAAATAAAAGAGAAACCTGCAATGACATGGAAAAGAAGTTGTGGCAGTGGTGGGGGCTGAGGTGGGTTTGGCGGCTGTGGGGAAGGGGTTCTGGCAGCCTCGCCTAGACAGTGAGGACTTGGGGACAGGCGCTCCTGAGCTTCTGGTCAGTCAGCCAAGTGCCACACATCTTGCATTTCTTCCTTTATTAAATGCACCCTCCCAGCCTGGGCGTCACCTCTGCTTTCCTCCAGCAGGTATGTGGGATCCTTGTAACATGGCAAACTTGGGGGCGGGGCAGAGTACCAAGATGCTGAGCTGCCTGTCCCTGCCACTAGAGGAGACTTGCCTCTTTTGCTCTGTGTGATAGCCGTGCCTGCCTGTCAAGTGACAGGTGGTGTGTCCGTATTTGTGGAATTGGTGTCATGAGATGCCACGAGGCCTACTATGTGTTGGTGCACTGTGGCCGGAGTGGTTGCTTTGGGACCTCTGGGGGACATTCGCCCATCCGACACTTCCTTCCTAGCTTCTGGTAGCCCCCAGCAGGGCTTGGGCTGTGGAAGCATCAATCGTAGCTCCATCTCCACCCTCCCTGTGGTCCTCTGTCATTGTCTTCTCTTGTAGGACAGTTATTAGGTTTGTGGCTCCTTGGTAATCCCACATGGTCTAATCCTGAGATCCTTAAATTATTATGCCTGCAAAGAGCTCCTTTCTTTTTCTCTTCTTTCTGTCTCTGTCTCTCTCTCTCTCTCTCTCTCTCTCTCTCTCTCTCTCTCTCTCTCTCGCTCTCTCGCTCTCTGAGAAATCAAAGGCACAGGTTTGGCTTCCGTGGGGAAGTGACGGCAGGCAGCAGAAGTATTCACAGCTGGGCAGTCTCTTCAGGCTAACTCCCAGCAGGCCTTCCGGCTCGGCCCAGCCCTCTGTTCTCAGCTTTTGCTCTGAGCCTTAGGGCACATACTTGGGTTCCGCTAGGGTCGGTTTTGTCAAGATCTTTGTCCTGATGAATAGAATGCTACTGAGGAAGGAGAGGAAAGCAGTCACGACCCCCAGAGGGAGCACATAGGAGAAGTGTTTCTCTACCACGTTCTGCTTGTTGACAGGAAAATGAAATGGAAAGTCAAAGGTAGTTTCTCCAGAAACGTCCATGACATAGTTCCAGCTCACAGCCCCTGCCATGATGCCACTGCTGGGCAAGGTGAAGAAGACTGAGATCTTATAATACATCTGCATGAATTGTATGTAGTAGGGGGTGAACCTGCTGACCCAAAGGGCCACCGTGGTGAGAATCAGGGCCACTAGCTGCATCGAGCTTGCCAGCCTCATCATTTCCCTTCCATACTGCATTTCGGTTGGAAAGATCCAGTCTTCATCAATGGTGCCTTTTATGAGCACATGAACCTCTGTACCAGAGTATTCATACCTGTAATAGTAGTGAACCTCCCAAAGGCCAATGTACACAATTGGAACAACTGTGCTGTCCAGCTCCCACACACGCCAGTAGACGCTGCGTCCCAGGTGAATGCCTATAACCCAGGCCAGGCAGCTGCACAGGAGGCCAGTGCGCGCACATACCCGCTGCTGCACGTCTGGGAAGCCTTCGATGCCCAAGACGAACTTCCACATTTTGAGGTTGGAATGCTGACAAATACACAGATCCTGGGAGAACCCTCTGCCTCTCCCTCGCTGACGCCTTGGTCTAGACAGCCAGGAGCTCTTGTCTACATGCTGGGCCTGGCTTGTGGGTGCTGTTCCTTCTGTTACTGTCAGTTATCACCTTTCACCCCTCCCCACACCCCACCTTCCAAGTTCTCAGCAGCCATGACAGCCACCTTCAGTTGGCCACAGCACCGATGTTCCCCTAGAGTCTCATCACGTGTCCTGTCTCCTTGGCAGCCTGGGAAGGTGGGCCACCAGAGTCCACACCCAGACCCGCGGACTGAATAATACCAGTGTCACTTTGTTGACCCTCAGAAATAGTAGCACAGGTCTGCAATCCCAGCATTCTGGGAGGCTAAAGTGGGAGGATTGTGAGTTGGAGCCCAGCCCGGGTGACCTAGTAACTTAGTGAGACCCTGACTCAGGTAAAAACAAACAAACAAACCTAGTGATATAACTCAATGTGGAGGCCCAGCGTTCCATCTTTAGCTCTGAAAATAAATTTTAAAACATAGTTTGTACCCCTCATCACTTGGACACAACAACAGTTTTAAGGAGGCAGTGTGTAAACACAGAATTAGCAGAAGTGGCGTCCATCTGTATGTGAATTAGTTGTGGGCACCAACACACTGGGAAAGACCCTGTTTAGTTCCTAAGAAATGGTGCTTGCCGTTGGCTCTCTGATCAGATATGGCGGGAGTTCGGACACGGGAGTGGGGAGGACAGTCTCTTGTCTGTGAAGACCTGGCAGATGAGGACAGGAGGCTCAGGTGGACCATCTACAAGAAACACAGCTGCCACAAAGGCAAAGGTGACAGTTAGGCAGGGCTGGGGCTAATGTCACACCGGAGCCAAGTCCTGCCAGAGTCCATTGTCGATGCATTTCCATGCTGAGGAATTGATGCCGAGCAGATGAGCAAAGGTGTGGACAGAGACTCCGGTGCCAAGACCTGGGCAGCTTCCATCGGGTGCCAAAGGGACAAACCCCTGCAAAGACATCTGTGTTCTGTGCAGCGGGAGACACCCAGAGCTCAAAGTCAGGATGAAATATATTTAAGGAAATTGTTCTTTATATTGCTAGGTAAAAAAGAAGATTTGAAAAATGCACAACTCAGGGCTGGGGCATAGCTCTGTGGTTAAAATGCCTGCCTACGTACGGTGCACAAGGCCCTGGGCTCAATTCTCCAGCACCAAACAAAATTAGACACGTGTGGGGGTGCACAGCACTTGGTGGGCTGAGGCAGGAGGACTACCTGAGTTTGAAGCCAGCCTGGGCTACAGTGAGATCAGGACCAGCATGGACTACAGAGAGAGATCCTATCAAAAAATGTGATTCATATGATTATATTTGTTTAAAAGACAAAAGGAAAAGGGAGAAGTAGAAGGTGGGGAAGATAGGACAGGGTGGGAAGCTGAGAAGGAGGGAGGGGGCGGAGTTGTGTCTCAGGGCTCCCAGCAAGGGGCCCAGCCTGCTGTGCCTTGGCATGGGCTGCATAGGACTCATCTCACACCGTGACTTCTCACTACTGACGGAAGCCTTGTGCCTCTAAACCGCTCAGTTTGTAGCAAGTTGGTGCGGCGGAAGGCAGCCGATAGTGACTGTTCCTGGCTGTGAGATTATAAGCCATTTCATTTGTTTTTATTGCCCTTCAATGTATGCCTTTTTGTTTGTTTGTTTGTTTGTTTTTTGTTTATTTGCTGCCTTTTTAGTTAGGAAAGTCAGCAGAGACACGGGGGACCTTTGTGTCCAGACCCAAGTCCAAGTGCAGTAACATATTCACTCACCTGCAATGACAGAATGAAAAACAGGGCTCAAAGAGGCTGGGGCACCTGTCCACGGCCGCCTGTGCAGGAGGTGACCGCAGCGGCTCTGCTGCAGACAGGCTGGCTCTGTGGGCCCCTCTGTGTTCCCAGACTTAGCACAGCAGGTGGACCCCATTAACACCCCTAACTCCTCACATCTCCATGGATTCACACCCAGCCACGTGACCCCATGGGTCCCTTCCCTGAACAGGTGACACCAAGTCCACCCCCTCTGGCTTTGGGCCACATGATGTCCTTTGGCCATTGGAAGGTGAGATCAGAGCTGTGACAAGCACCTTTGTGACTGTCATTGCTCTTTGGTGCCCCTGTCAAGGACATGCCCCTGGCCAGACTGCTGGTCCCAAGAGGCACATGGCAGAGTCAGCCTGGATCAGCTGCAGTGACTGTTAAATTTAATGTCAACAATGTTGGGTTGGGTATGGAGGGGGTTAGTATATTAGGGCTTCTTTTTCAAGTAAGTTCACGTGCACAGGCTGCAGGTAGGTAGTCCCTCCCTCTCTCATTTTTTCTCCCTTTCTTCCTTCTCTCTCTCTCTTTCTTCTTTCTTTCTTTCTTTCTTTCTTTCTTTCTTTCTTTCTTTCTTTCTTTCTGTGTTGCTAGAAATTATATCCAAGTCCTCATGAATGCAGGCAAGTGCTTGATCATCCTCATACACATTTTTTTTTAAGCACGGACACTCGTTTCACCCCCGCCCTGCCACTGTGAGAGCCCCGTGGCTTCCTGCCTCCAGAGAGTCAGACCTTTACATGTTCTGCTGTCATCACATACATGGGCTGTGTGTGTGGCCAGGAGAAGACAGCCAGCTACTACCTCATGAGCAGCTGTGTCGAGAGGGTCATCGGGCAGAAACTAAAGCCTGTGGCCAGCAGCCACATGACTGAGCCCCAAGGCAGCTCCTGCAGCCCAGCCTAGCCATTAGCCGATGGTAGCCCTGGCCAGGATCTTGATTGTAACCTTATGTGAAACTCTGAGCCAGGACCTCCCAAATAACAAGCTTCCAAATTTCTGGCAGATAGAAACCGAGAAATACAAATGTTTATTGTTTTAAGCTACTAAATTTGTTATGCAGCTTTTGTGGTTTGGCTCTGGAATGTCCCCCAAAAGTCTCATGTATTTAAATGTTAATGGATTGTCTATGGAACCGTGTGCTGTTGGGAGATTGGGGCCTAGTCTGGAGGGGTGGATTACAGGCACTAAAGTTAGGACTAAAGGCATGTGAGTTATGATTAAAGGCATGTAAGTTAGGATTAACGGTGTGTAGTGGCCACACCTTCCACACCTGGATGCAGGAGACCTGGAAGGATATATAAGCTGCTTCCTGCCTTCCTTGAGGACTAGGACTGGGACTAGTCTCAACTTGCCTTGACTTGGCTTCCTGTCTGTGATGTTGTGAGAAGCTGCCTCCACCTCTGTCTCTGCCATGTACTTCCATTGCTGCTGGCTGCCCCTGAATGGACTGTGACCTTCTGAAACTGTGAGCTAAAATAAACCTTCCCCCCACCCCCCAAATTTGTGAATGTCGGGTATTGAGTCACAGCAACAGAAAAGAAACTAAGATAGCAGCCGTAGATTGTAATCCAGATTTTGGTACTGGGAGTGGGGTTCTGTCATGAAACATATCTTAAAATCTAGGGATAACTTTGGAATGAGGCTGTGAGAATTTGAATGTCCTAATGAAACTTTCAGGAAATAGTGTAACTTCCACATTTCGGAAGAGGGGAGATCTTATTAGAAATTAGAAGAAAGAGGATCCACATTATGGGGTGGTAGGAAATGTAATCATGTCTCTTTATGTCAAACATAAAGAAGTAAAAACTTGATAGATTTGAAAATTCCAATTCTCTCCAGATGCAGAAAGTGATACAAATAAGACACATATGTGACAAAGATCAAATCCAAGATACTGGCCAAAAAAATGATCTAAAGGTGAGTCTAGGGTGAGTCTGTCAGATCTTTTTTTTAAGACCTCAGAAAGAATCTATGTTGAAGCCTGCAAACAGTCTTCATGCAAACAGTAGACTTTCCCTGAAGTTCTGATTCTCATAAGCTCAAGGCTATAGTCTCCCACCAGGAGTCCAAGATAGGTGTGCTTATCTCAATCAGCCTTGTGTTTGTGACTTTTTGTGTGATGTAGTAAATGTCAATAAGATTCTCAAAAGCCTGGTGCAGAGGGGCATGCTGTCATCCCAGCTTCATGGGAGGATGAGGCAGGAGGATCACAAGTTCGAGGCCAGCCTGAACAATTTAGCAAGACTTCACCTCAAAATAAAACACTATAAAGGGCTGAGAGTATAGCTCAGTGGGAGAGTGCTTGCCTAGTACCCACAAGGCCCTGGGCTTGATGTCTACTACTACAGAAAGAAAGGAAGGAAGGAAGAGAGGAACAACAGCAACCAAGAGACCCTGGGGCGTTTAAGAGATGGTATCAGTAGAGACCTCACTAGCTTGACCTGACCTGAAAAGGCCTGAGAGGGTGCAAGATGAGAAGACTGACACCGGCCTTCCAGGTTCCCAGACAGAGCAGCAGGCCTAGGGAGCTACCGATCTGCAAACGTGCTGCCTCTCACAGGGAAGGAAGGGTGACTCAAAGGGCGGAACTGGAGGTGCAGCCAAAACCATGGAGAATTACTGCTTCACCGAGAAAGTCTGAGCCTCATCAAGGGACCTGCAGTGCGTGCAGCCTAGATTTTATCACTGCTAGGCAGTGGCTGCTTTGTGTCTTCATTTTGCCTCTTTTGAACAGTATTGTTTAAACTTGTTATTCTCTGCCTGTCCCATGATTGTATGTTATGTGTGTAAGGGCAGGATGACTTGTCTCTGTAACTCAGGATCCTGCAGATTGAGTGCCCAAGGGACCTCGTCTGTTGCTGCATCTGATTTACATGAAGAGATTCTGAACGTCAAGCTGATGTTATAATAGCATGAGACTTCAGATCTTGGGGTGGGCTAAGTGTATCTCACAGAGAGGAGGGCACTGTCCCAAGATGTCCCCAGGGATCTTCATCTCCTGATATCCACAGCTTTTCATGATCTCCTCTTTCAATGTACCAGTGTTGCTTATGTGACCAGCACAATATGGCAAAGGTGGTAATAGGTTACTTCCAAGGTTAAATTATAGAAGACAACTCAAACTCAGCCTCAAGTGTTCCCTCTGTGTCTCTTTGCTGTCTGTATCTCTCTCTGTTGCTGTTGAATTGGGGTCAGATCTCGGGTAAGGCAAGTGAGTCCCGTGGGGCACAGAATTTAAAGCGTCTGCACTCCCTTGAGAGTAGTGGCCTGTTTACATTTCACGTACTTTTTGCTTCATTTGGCTTCCCCAGTTCTGCCTCTGTGTAGGATAAAGTTCTGCCTCTATGTAGGATAAATATGTCAGTGTCATTCAGAACCACAGTGTTCGGTGCAGAAGGGTGATGTATGAGACTACATCAAAACCCACTATTCCTACATTTGAATGAGAAACATCAACATCAATTCATGTTTTTCTTTTTGTGATATATTTTTCTTAATAATGAGAACAGGTTTCTAGTTCTAGCTACTGACAAGACCAGGATCAATGATTAGGAGCATGCCTAGTTGTGGTCTTTAAGTGCAGTTTGCCACTAAAAATGACCATGGGTCTTTGAAGAAGTGTGCAGACTGAGCCTAAGATGACTCTTCTTTCCAGAGAGCAAAGATACATCACATGTAGGTATCAAAGGTTAGTCAGAGGTCTTGGGAGCTAATTGGATAACCTGTCTTTACCACAAATGGGCCAAATGGAGCTTCAATGGAGATAATACTGCAATGAATCAAAACACTTTAAGCATGTTTAATTCTGTAAGTCTGTAATGATGCTAAGAAAATCTTATGAATCACATTTGGAAGATACCACAGAACTAACTATATTTGAAAAGGCAAAATACAGAAAAAGAATAAATTATTCTGCCTTTCCTATTTAGTCTGCACTTCAGAATTTGCTATTGATGAGGGAAAGTTTCTCTTCATCAGTGTATTCCAGATAACTAATAAATAATTGCTGTTAGAACATCACCGTCATCCAACCTCAAGGGAATGAATGGGTCTAGGCAACAATCGCCATCTGTTCCCAAGCGCCCCTTCATGGAAGGACACGACCTCTCCACTGAAGTTATCTTGCCAAAGACTCAAACCTGCATTTGGTCAAGTCTCCAAATCTAATGACGAACTTTTAGACAGTACCAAGGACAGAGGGACACATGCAGTGACACAAGGAGACGTTATCAGCAAAACCAGACACTATCTTCAACAACAACAGCAACAGAACACAAGAAAAAGGAAAGGTGGGAGAGGAAACATCTAGAAACTTGTGGAGCAAATTGGCTAAAGGACCATACAAAGAACTCTCATTTGCATCCCGTTTCAAACATACTGCAAAAAAAATAATAATAATAATCCAGTTAGGAAAATGGCAGCACAGTTACTATATATGATGATACAAAGGAGTCATTTCTGATTTTTTCTTTTTGGTGGATGATATGGTTGTATTTTTATCTCTTTTAAGAGACACATAGTCAAGTACAGGTGAAAAAGAGTGATGTCTGGTGTTTGCTAAGTAATTCAGGGTGAGAGGACAGACAGGAAGATCAAAGAGACAGGATTGTCCATGATTTTGTTAATTGCTGGAAATTGTGTTGGGTAGATGGGGGCTCATTATGCTCTTTTATTTTCATTTCATTTCTACATTTTCATCATAAAATGAGGTCAAAATAAAGATTTTTCAAACAAAACCTTTTGTAATCAAGCACAGTCTAAAGGAATCTCAGGCAGAAGGGAAATTAGTATAGACAGAAAATTAGAAATGCAAAGAGGATAAAATGGTAAAGAGATAAATCCAGTTGAATGTTAACTATGTGAAATAATTACAACAATGTCTTATGTACTTTTATGATCAGAGTTTTAAAAATCCAGCAATAAGGGTATGTAATTGGGAAGTGGAATAGGGGAGTTAACGTGGTGTGAGATCTTTGATATGTTTTGGACTCACATTACAACTTCTAGGATAACAACTTTGAGAACACAAAGAGTATAGGATATCTGCTCTAGGTGTAGGGGGATGTGAAGAATGAAAATCCTCCAAAACAAGAAAAATGTAAGAGAAACATAGGGTGGATGGACTACACAGAAAGTGCAAAATAGAACAAAGTCCATGGGTGCATTCATTAAAATTGATGGACTAATTAATTAAAAAACAAGGATAGTTAAAGTATCAGTAGATTTAAAATATCAAAATATATGCCATTTATAAGATATATGTCTATGGCTGGGGATGTGACTCATGGTAGAACACCTGGGTGGTATACACTGGCTCTGGATTCAATTCCAGGTGGTGAGGAGAAGAGGGAGAAAAGGAGGGAAGGAGGGAAAGAGAAAGAGAGAAAGAGAGAGAGAGACTCTAAGTCTCTAAACATAATATCACATTGATTAGAAGATTAAAAAATCATTCCATGTAAATACTAAACAATAAAAATAATTGTGTAATTCTACTCATATTAAACAAGATTTTAAGACAAAACACATCGATAAAGGGCTATTAATTAATGATAAACAGTAAAAATGATCAAAAAGTGATGCATATGTGTACCACTTCCCAAGATAAACGTACTCACTATCTATCACAAACATAGACTAACAAAACATGTAAAAGAAGAATGACACACATGCCAGTTACCGTGAGTCTGCCACCCTCAGGGCAGGGGCAAAGTGGAGAGGGCTGAAGTTGAGAAGAGCCATTGGGAGCTGCCAGCTGCCAGCAAGGGGCGATTTCTTTGCTGGATCGTGATTACACGGGTGTTTGATTTGTAATTACTGGCTATAGAATGTACTGTACTTTTGCTCTCAGTCCTCATCTCAGTCATATTTCACAACAGAGAACTTTCTGTTGTTTTTTTCAATGGAGGAATGATGAGGGTAGTTACATTCCAGACAGGCTAGCATCAGTGCCTAAACCCATAATCATGTTAATTCTGTGCTTACAGATTACCTAGTAACAGGTGAAATGCTCTTCATGTGTTAACTCATTTAGTACCCAGTGACCCTAAGAGGCTGATTCTGTTTTTCATCCCCATTTTGAGATACTATGGCAACTGGGACTTAAACAAGTTAAGTAACTTATCCTGGAACAGAGAACTAGGAAGAGACAGGGCAAGCACTGAGCCCCAGAATCCAGTTCTAGAGCCTCCCTGCTGAGGACCACTGCATGGTCATCACACACTCAGGATGTATGGAAAAGAGACTTTGGACATGGGCTGATGATAAGTGATAAAAGAGCATTTAGCCCGGAAGACCAAAGACAATCCTGAAGAAAAGTGGAGAGATCACCCTGTGAGACCTTAGGATTTACAAAGGCAGTGATGTTTAACACTGTGTTTTACAGGGAAGAGGTAGACAAGTAGACCAGTGGGGTGGAACCCAGGATCTAGAAACAGGCATAAGAGTGTCAGCCAGACAGGAGACCCTGCGAACCAACAAGGAAGGTAACGAGCAACCTAGTACATCATGCTGGGCCATGTGGCTACTCATGGGAGAGACGGAAACCTAAGCGTCTGACTGCCTCACACCACTTGTAGTTATAAGTTCCAAACAGATTTGAAACATTTAAAGAAGACCTAGGACAAATGTCCTTGCAGTTTTTTTTTTTTTAATAACTACACCTGGTTGAAATGAAACAATTTAACAAATACGCAAAGCCTCTACATGACAAAACATTGTATACCAAGCAAAAGGACATGTCATGGATGGGATGGAAATATTTGGAACTAACCAATTATGCCCAGAATTATAAAATCTATCTCCCAGTTAATACAGAAAAAAAGAAAATCAATAGAAAAATAGGCAAAACATTTGAATTGGCAATTTATAGAATTTAATAAAAACACAGGACATATAAACAGTAGTATAAGTAGACCCTGTATAATTTGCTTTTCTAGTGGATATATGTGCTGGGATTCCTACAGTTTGTCTGGCAGCCTTGCTGATAAATTGTATCTGACCAGAATCAGAGCATAAAAATTTCAACAATAACAACATCCACCAGTACAGCAGAACTTACCAAATCTTGTTACCCTTGCTGATGAGTATATAAACCAACATATTAGAGAAAGGTTTTTGAAACCAACTAAAATTGAAAATGTTCATTACACGAGGACTCAACCATTCTACCCCTAGGTCTAATGAGAAGGTTATTGGTGCAGAACGAAGCACGCATAGGGATGTTAACTGAACACGTTTGAAGAAATCAACCATGATGACAACAACAATAATATACAATCTTCCCGTCCCTCACTGGATCAAGTTGTGGTGTCATCATATAACAATCACATTTCTTAACTGTATGACAAAAATCTAAGCAGTAGTTAAAAATGACTGAACCCCATCTGGACAGTTGGAATGGCTAATGTGGATGGATTCCTTATCAGTGGTTCCCCAACCTTTCCAACAACAGAAGCCAGCTGAGTTGAAGACCATTCCCCCAAGGACCAGGATGGACGATGGGAGTATTTGATTCAGTAGGCTGTTGAGGACAGCTTTGACATAGTGGGGTGGGGGTGGGAGGGGGAAGCCAAGCTCCACCTCCTGCCAGTCAGCAGCGTTGGAACCTGAGGGGAGCCTGCTAACAGGACGCGGAGCTTCCCTTGCTGCTCATCTGTGGCTTACTGCTGATCTGTGCCTGTAGCCTGGTCCTTCCCAGGCCACAGAGCACTGCTGGCCCATGGTCTGGGGCTTAAGGACCCTTGCATTATACCGAGTGACTACCAGAAATTTCAAGTGGACTCCTAGAGTAAAATTCAGTTATGCAAATTTGTAGAATAAGCTATTGATTAATATATATGGTGGAATTGATTACAGTGTGTGTGTGTGTGTGTGTGTGTGTGTGTGTGTGTGTGTGTGTGTGTAGATACCTCAGACGAAGGCGGATGAGATGAAAGGATGGATAAATTCTCAGCTGCATCTCTACTGTTTTCTTCTGTATTTTGTTTTATTTTTCAGACAGGATCTCACTCTGTAGTCCAGGCTAGTCCTGAAGTCACTGTGTAATCAAGGCCAGACTTTAACTCACAGCAGTCCTCCTGCCTCAGCCTTCCGAGTGCTGGGATTACAGGCATGCACCATGACTCTGGTTTATGTGATCCTGGGGAATCAAACTCAGAGCCTTGCACATACTAGGCAAGTGCTTTAACCTTTGAGCTATGTCCCAGTGTTTTCTTCCATAAAAAAAAAAAAAGAAATTAAGGAAAAATAAGCAAAGGTGAAGAAATATTAAATCTATTTAGTCCAGGTAACGGGTAAGGAGTGGCTGTTTCAGTATCTTCCAAATGTTTGAAATGATTCTGAATTAAGAATCAGAAGCAAATTATTTTAAGGAGCTACATGATCCCAGGTCCTTCCTGTGTAGTGGTCCAGATAGGGTGCAGGTAATGGGCCAAGTAAGGCTCACCCAGAAGTCTGCCTTGGTGAGCCCATGAGTTTATTGAGACTGCCGGCTGGAGTACGATTGAGGGGTTACCCCCAGAAGCACAGAGGAGGGGCTACCTAAAGGATCGTGGGTGAGGGGCTACTTACAAAAGGCAACTGCATTACCCAAAGCCCTCCCCAGCACAGGTGACGCTGAAGCCGTCTGTCTGGTCAGCTGCGGCTTCCCCGCTTCTCTCTTGGCCTGTCCCTTATGTGCCACTCCCAGAGACCACAGCAAATTTGCACCTTGGCCTTGGTAGTATGTCCTGTCTCCCATCTCGAGAAGTGTGTGACCTCTCTACAGCATGGGGCACCCTGGGGACCCCAGTGGACCCTGCACCCTCACAGAGACCGACCTTAGCTGTGTGTCCCATTCCAGGGGCCAGGAAGTTTACTTCACATCTTTGACTCTCTCTGCCCCTGTTCGGGTGCCAGGTGTCACAGGCGTCATCTCGGGACACCAGAGAATCCCCTTGGCCTCTCCTAGCTGTCCGGGAACATCCTAGAGCCCTTCAGAGGAGGGTGGGCGTTCTGTGTGCAGCAAGCCGTCCCACACTGGCTCGGCGGCTGCTGTCAGTAGCAGGTGTGGCCTGGGTAGGGTGGCAGCAGGGCTGCAGGGCAGCACAGAGAGGCCTTTCCTGTGCCTTTGCGCTGCACGAACTGACATGGGACAGGGGCGGGGGGGGACGGGACGCAGAAGTCCCCTGTTCGTGCCTGGCTGTCTCTGCAGATCTCTTCCAACTTGAACCCAGTGTTAAGTATGAGAGGCCCCTCCCTTCCTGGGAGAGGCTGAGGCAACATGGAGGTGGCCCAAGGTGAGCCACCGATGGATTGCTCGAGTCGGAGGTGACACAGAGTCTCTGATCTGGTCCGGCATCTGGGCATCGGGGAACCTCCTGATTACTTATGCGGTGGCCTGACATTCACATCTGTGTGCAGCCATCACTGCCGTGTCATCCCCAGTGCTCGTTTCCTTTGCAAAAATGAAATTCTCCCCGTTAAACTGTGGCTTCTCTTTCTGCTACCCACCAGCTCTTAGTGAATTGACTGTGCCAGTAACCTCACCCAAGAAAAATCATTGTGTGTGTGTGTGTGTGTGTGTGTGTGTGTGTGTGTGTGTGACTGATTTCACGTAGCATCATGTCTTAAAGATTCATCCACCCTGTGGCATGTGTCCAAATCAGCTTCCTCTTTGGAAGCTAATGTCCCATTGTACGTTTTCTTTGTCCCTTTGTCATCTATGGGTGGACATTTGTGTTGCTTCTGTTAGCCTTTCAGTGTGTGGGTGACCAGGGCGGGTCATGTGGTGGAGCCTGTCACACTGTCGGTCACGTTAGTGTTCTGGAGTCACAGAGACATGCCCCTGGAACTCGAGGACTGAAATGAGTGGGGCTACCTCTACTCTAGGAGGAAACCCAGGGAATCCAAGGTACGGGGCCAGCGCAGCTTTCCAGCTGGTCCTGCTGCCTCCTCCCACGTCCTCCAATCCACCCCCCAATTGCAGCACCACAAAGATGACCTTGTCAGTCCATTTCAAAATCCTCAGTGTCTCCCTAGTACCTCAGGATAAAGACCGAACTTTACACCAGCCCTATCTTGTCTCTACCCACACCTTTTAGTTCTCCCTCACATCAGCTGGTTTTTCTAAGTCATAAAACATGCTGGCCAGGTGCACGCAACTCTGGTTACATGAAACACCCTTCTCAAGCCTGACTCCCATCCATCCCGCCAGTGCTAAGCCTGCGGCTTGGGTCCTTGCCTCACTGAGGAAGGGCTGCATGCCATAAAACATGCTTTCAGCTGCAAGTAACTGAAGACTCTGTACAAAGTGGCTCATCAGGAAGGGTTGCTTAGCACCTCACGTCACAAGAGGTGCGGGGCTGGGTGGTTGGAGGGTCAGCTAATCCAGGGGCTCAGAGCTGTCACTCAGCACGTCTCCATCTTTGTTTTCCACCATCCACAGAAGATGGGCTCATCCTCCTGGCCTGACTTACCTCACAGCAAGGTGATTATAGCATTTCCAGGCAGGGCCCTGCCTTGTGGCTCCTTGTTAGCACAGAGAAAACCTTCTCAGGTTCCATTTATCAGCTACCCTGAACATTGCATTGGCTGGAATGATGTCCCGTACCCATATGCCAGCTGGTCCTGTGGCCCAGGGAAGAGATCATGCCAACTAGGGCCAATCAGGAAGAGCTCCTCACTTCCCCAGAGCACAGTGCTTTCGAGACAGTGCAAACAAAAATTGTGGTCTTTGGTGAAGAGGGTAGGCAGTGGGGAGTGGCAGGCCCTTGTGCCCTTTCATCCCTGATACATAGCATAGTCTGTGGTTGGTGCATAGCAGCCGCTTAACGATCAGCTCTAAAGTGATGCCACACGCCCACATGCTGGCTGTGGCGCGTTCCTTACCCTTCCTGAGTGGGAGAGCCAGACTCCCTTCTGGAAGTTGTGAACAGGATATTATGTGGACTCCTGCTCAGTGGGTGTGGAACAGTCCTTTGGGGGTTTGTAGCATAGGTGACACCTCACATACATGCCACCCCAATCTGGAATGCCATACTCACCAAAATATGTGGTGAAGAAAAAGTAAATACAACCCACCCATTAAAAATTAATACATGCCAAAAAAGATGTGCTCTGTTCCCCACCTATCAAGGTGGTGAAGACGGCACAGCTGATTGGGACTAGTATTGGCAAGGGTTTAGGAATAAGTGTGTTCATTCACTGTTAGATTCAGCACTCGAGTAAACTTAGAGGAAGGTCCTTCGATGAGAATCCTTCAAAATACTTACTTTAAAGGATTGTAGTAATCTTTTCAATTAAGCAAAAAGTTACCGCATGGGACTTTGGCTCCCAGCAGTTCTCCTTGGCAGGAGCATGCCAGCCTCCAGAAGTCATCCAAGCCTGTGCAGGACATCTTTGGAAGCTTGGTCCTCCACACCAGAGAACAGCAATCATCTGAAATGTCTGTGAAGGGGCTGACTAGGAAGGTTACAAGGAGAAATCTGACGTCACCAAAAAACCCAAGTAGATCTGCATGCACTGGAAGATGTTGTCAGTCTACTGATAAGTGAAAACCAGTTGCAAAGTAGCGCTCACATCAAGACAACACTTTAGCTTCTTTCCAGATTCACTGAGGTAGAATTGGCAAATGAAAAAAAAACAAAGGTGTACGTGATGGATTGACATAGGAATGCACTGTGAAATGATTTCCACGATCGAACTGTGGACACACCCATCACGTCGCAGAGCCACCAGGTTTGTGTGTGTGATCGCCTGTTAGGATGTGCTTTCTGGGCAGACTTGAAGGACACAACACAGCACTATTAAATAGAGTCCCCTGACTGTATATTAGACCCTCAGGACTGACTCGTGTCATAACTAACACTTACATCGCTGGACCAACAAGATTCAATTTTTCTATTTGTGTTGTGTGTAGATGTTTTATATTTGTGTGCTGTAGATTATTCAAAAGGATTTAACAAAATTGACTATGTGTTTGTTAAGGTAATGAGAGCTAGTATAATGGGTACCCGAAGCTCCTTGGCATACACACTGGAACTTTGGTTCAGGCTCATAAAATTAAAAACAGTTGTTGGTAAGCCTCTGTCCTCTCCGCAGTGACCCAGGCTTCCTGGTCCAGCCTGAAGCTCTGCTATTTGCCATCTGGTGTGTCCCTGTTCCCCAAGGAAGGGGAAAGAGGAGAGAAGGCCACCTGTAGGTGGTTTCCTGTGGCCTGGAAACGGTGCCCTTCATTCCCATCCATTCTCCTTGGTTGGCTTGTGTCACATGGCGCTATGGTTTGAGTGTGACCTGAGTGTGTCTTTCAGGGGTTCACTCCTCGGAAGTTTGGTCCCAGTGTGATGTTGTTAAGAGATGATGGGACCTTTATAGAGGTGGAGCCCAGTGTGATGTCATTAGGTTTTGCTGGGGGTGCTGCTCTTGCAGGGGGATGAAGGCAGGGTTTGTGGGACCCTGAGTCGGTTCCCTCAAAGGGACTGTTGTAAAAAGAACTGCCGCCCTGTGTCGCCTGCTCTGGCTTTCTGTGTGGCCATGTGGTCTCTCTCTCTCACGTGCCTCTCTGCTGTTGTGATTCCCTCCTCTGTGGGGCCCTCACCCAGCTGAGCAGAGGCCAGCATCCTGCTCTGGGACCTCAGACCTCTTTTCTTCCTCAGTTACCCAGCTTTGAGTGTTTCATTACGGTGATCAAAATAGATTAGTACACATGGCTGGATAAGAGAGAAGGCTGGGAAGAAAGAGATCTGCTCAGGGGGAGGCATAGAGAGGTTCTGATGAGCACATTACAAAGCCTCCTGGTGCTTCTGTAATGTCTGAATGGTTATGCAAGCAGGTATTACTTTTGTATGCGTGCACATGAAGAACAGCAGGTACATAATCTTCATGACAGGTCTTTCTGACCCTACCAGGAACAGAACATGGTTTTTTTTTGAATGAAAATGGTCCCTGGGCATTCTGGTCTTCCAAGGCGATAGACCAGTGCTTGCCTGTGCTTCATTCTGTTGGAAATTTTTGTCAAAGGAAGTTTCTCCATCCCCTTGGGAGGGTGAGAACCAGATGTGGGTTTTGGTGAGCTCATCATGCCGCAGCTTCTCTGAGTGTGACAAGCAGAATAATGGTCCCCCATGGGCAACCTCATCCCGATCCCTGGAGTAATAAGTCATGTTACCTCACAAGGAGGTGTGAAGGTTGCAGGTAGAATTAAAGTTGTTAATCTTCAGATAGGAGATTATCTGGAATTATCTGCATTATCTGGGTGCCCAAAGTCACTGCAATGGTCCCTTGGTGGGAACAAGATCAGAAGAAAAGTGAGAACAAAGAGATGACTCCTGAGAAAGACCCAGCTAGCTAAGAATGGCTGCGGGGCACAGTGGGAGGGGACCCTAGCTGAGGAATGCCCATGGCCTCTAGGAGCTGAAGAGGGCAGGAAGCCTCCCTAGGGCCTTGGGAGGAGGGTGCAGCTTGGCCCACACCTTCATTTTAGTCTTGTGAGAACCATCTCAAACCTGACCTCTATCTTGAGTTCTAGGATAATAACTTTGTGGTGATTTGTTACAACAGCGATGAGAAGCTAAGGTCCCGGGGGGCTCCTCTGGGTCTACCAGTGTTGTGTGGGGCCTCTCTCTCCCTGAATCTAAGTCATCTCTGCTTGTGAGGTCAGGCTGACTTGGGTTTGAATCTAACCCTACCATTCATCAGCTCTGTGACCACCCCTCCACTTTTCTCTGAGCCTCAGTTTCCTCACCTATAAGATGGAGATAAAAATAGTTAAGGTTATGTGGTTTCCAATGACATTATGCTTATAGACATATTGAATATGCTCCACTGGTAGCAGGCAACTAACAGTGGACACAGTGTCCCCTGTGGGCATACTCCTTTATCTGTCCCTGGAAGGCTCCAGCTCCTGCTGGTCAAGGTCCATCCTTGGAATCCCATTTTGACTTTGTTTTTTTGGTGAGAATCTTAATTTTTATCGATCAGTTATAATTCCTCTTGAATACACAATACAGTGCAAGTAACAATAACAATATTCCAACATTTAAAGTAAGAACTTCCAGAGTCATCTTGATCAATCTATAGAGCTTTTATTTCCTGGAAAAAATAATATTTAATGCAACAGTTTTCTTCTCATATCCAAATAGCCTCTCAAAATAGTAGACTTATAAGTGAAATTTTATAAAACTTTCTGTGTACAAAAGAAACTTACTACACAATATCAACTGTACTCTTAAAAGCCCAAAGCATAAAGGCTTGAAGAGCCAAAATGAGCCATGTTCTACTGAAGTTTTCAAAGCTGAATCTTGAAAGTCTGCAAATGGAAGGGTCCAGCCCCCCGCCCCCCACCCCCAACCTCAGCCTCCCAATGGCTGGCCCTGCTCCAGGGAATGGAAGCGCCTGCCTCCTCCCACTGCGCCCTTTCTGGGTGGGGAGACTTGTTCTTCTCCCCTTGCCGGGTTGATGAACCACCTTGTCTACTCGAGCCCTCATGGATGGGTGGGATTTCTTGGTGGAGAAGGTGGGGTTTTAGCCAATAAAAGGGAAGCGACTTCTCCTTCCTTCCATGCTGCTGTGTCCTTCACGTCTCCAGTGTCAGCTGGTCTGGTAAGGAGTTTCCATTACTTTCGTCACCCGGCCCAACTCTGAATGGGAGAATTTGTGATTTGGAATTGAACAGGGGGAGTCTTTTGCTGCTAATTGTTACTGTTTTATTTCTGGGTAAGGAATGCTTTTAATTAATTTTCAATCTTTGGTAAAGGGCCAGAAAGAGACCTTCAAGAATGGGCTCAAAGTGGTTTATGATGGGCCAAAGTAGAATTGCTTGTTGTTGAGCAATTGCACCAAGACCTGATCCTGACCAAAGCTTGACAGGACTGCGTGGGGCCTGGTGAGGAGGCCCCTGGTGTGTTGGGACCTCTGACTTTTTCCTACAAAAATGCAAGCTGTCGCCACTGGGAGAGGCTTTAGACACAGCAAAGTACCCCCACTTTGCCTGTGTATTGACATGAAGTAAGACTTTCCAGCTCTTTCTTCCTCGAAGGGTTCATTATAGCAAACTGTTACCGCCCCTCACCATGGGTGTCATTTCTTGAAATTCCATATGCCTGGTTTAGAGAAGTATAATACAAGAATACCAAATAAAAAAGAAAATGCAGGGAATATCAAAATGTTTAAAACTGTAGACAAAACAAGAACATCTCCAATGTATCTCCTGTTATATTTTGTTATTTTTTCCTCTTTCCAGTATTTTTTCCTTGATATATTTTTTCATCATCATCTTATGGTGCTTGTATTAATTTATGCAATTTCTTCATTTACAATTATTCTGTAACAGGAGTGAGGCATTGGCACCTGGCATTACACAGCCTGTCCCGGTGGTCTCAGGAGGGGGTGGCAACACCGATGAGGAATATACTCTGTGTCTTCGTGTCTCTTCAGAGGTGTGGTGGGGGACCACCAGGGTTGGTGTGGCTGCAGATTATATGCATGTTTCAAAATTTCAAACATAATAGATGTTTGAAACTTAAATGAAAAATTTTCTGTAATCCTAAGCCTCAGAAATAATTACCACTCCTTGGCATGTTGTTTCTAGATTTGCCTATCTATGCAATTATAAAAATTTACAAGGATATATAATAATATTATTTAATCAGCAACAGAATCTCAGTGTCTATAGAATTGTACAGCTTCTTCGATCACCTCATAACAAATCCCGGTGACCTTTCCCCAGCAAGACATGTAAATCTCTTCTTTTTAATGGCTGCCTTGAGGTCTGTGGTTCAGACGTACCATCGTTTATTTAGCCAATCCCCATCAACCGCCAGGCAGGGTACTGTACTTTTTCTTTACACAATGGTATAATGAACATTCTTGAAACAGCACAAGAAATTCTTAGAAGCAATTTTCGAATTAGGACAAGACCTCCCCAAGTGCTGCGGAGGGACCAGCATGATTCCCACATCCACCCACAGCCTGCTCTTGTCTCGTGAGGCTGTCGACCTTTGCAAAATATTACCGCGGAAGGACGACCATGCCACCTGTTCTCTTTTATAGTTAGAAGCTAAAACATTGATCTCAGAGAAGTGTTCAGAGCAGGAACTCCCAGAAGCGGAAGACGGTGGGACTCAGCAACGGGCCCAGGGCAGAGGGCGCGGTGGGGCCGCAGGGGTGACTTTGGGTCTTTTGTGCAGCACAGTCCATAATAACATTTAGCAACAATTAACTTCAGACTAGCTGCTGGCAGTGATTTCAAATGTTTCTAACCCAAGAAATGATAAATGTCAGAGGTGGTGCAGCTGCCGTGTGTAATCACTGTACATTGTGTCTTTACACTAATGTGTTCCCATGTCCCCACAAACCTAAATACTTCCTATGTGTCCATGAAGGTAAACATATATTTTAAAAATATCAATCTGTCAAAATTAAATCCATTAATCTGTATAATCAATATGTAATAACAAAAATATGAGAAAAGAAAAAAATCTCAACAGGTGAACAATTTTTACAAGATCAAATGAGGAAGGTTTTCTTAGCACTTCTTCCGTGATTTGTGGAGTTGGCTTACACATCTTGTAACACGGGTCTCAGCCCTTTGCGGGTACTTCCCAAGGTGGCCATCTTTTTCCGGGTGGTGTGTGAGCCTTTGCGTATGAGGGATAATACTCCTTTGCTTGACAACTGTGCTAAACATTGCTGCCCGAGGTGTTTGTCATTTGGCCCTTGCTTTCACGGCCATCTGTTAATTATAGCTAGTGGTTGGGGCGCGTTCGCCAAGTGCCAGGTACCGTGAGAATGGCTTTACGTGAGTTACTGCGCTCAGTCCTCACAACAAACTGTGGAGGTGGTCTTGCTCTTCTCAACCCATTCAACAGGTGAAGAAATTGAGGTTCAGGAGTTTGAGTTGCCTGGATAGTAGAGGGTGCGGGGAGGACTTCAACCCGGTTCCATAGACTTTGTCAGTGAACATCTTACATGTGATTGATTTTTGGTACTCCCAGAGGCAAACCTGAATTTTTTTTTTATTGTCATTGGGGTTTTTTCTCCCATTTTACTGATACGTATAAGTGCAAAATTTAAGGTTTACATTGGTTTTGGGCATTTTGTGCACATACGTATATAGTCAAGGTAACAAGACCTTCCCCGCTTTGCTTTCGATCCACCCCCTACCCACTCCCACAATCCACCCCCCACCCCCCTGCTCCCTTTATTTTTCACTTTAAGTTCTGTGAGATAATTGTGATCTGGGATCTGGGTTTCTTATATCAGAGAGACCATTCGGTGTTTCACCTTCTGCCTCTGACTCACTTCACTAAGCATGATGGTCTCAAGTTTCTTCCATTTGCCCGCAAAAGCCTCTACGCTGTTGGACTTTATAGATGCATAGTATTCCATTGTGTATAAATACCACAGTTTGTGTATCCACTGATTTGTTGATGGGTATTTTGGTGACTTCCATATTTTAGCTATTGTTAGTTGTGCTGCTATGAACATGGGTACACATGTATCTCTGTTATGTGCTGTTTTTAACTCTTTTGGATATATTCCCAGGAGGGATGTTGATGGATCGAAGGGGATATTTGTTTCCAATAATCTTTTGAGAAACCTCCATACTGCTTCCCATAGCAGTTGTACGAATTTACATTCCCGCCAGCAGTGCAGGAGGAGGGTTCCTTTCTCCCCACAACCTCGCCAGCACTGATTGCTATTTGAGTTGTTGATATAGGCCATTCTCTCTGGAGTTAGATGGTATCTTAGCGCTGTTTTGATTTGCATTTCTCTTATGGCTAGGGATATTGAACATCTTCTCATGTATTTATTGGCCATTTGAACTTCTTCCTGAGTGAACTGCCTCTTCATTTCTTTTGCCCATTTTTCAATAGGGTCCTTGATTTTGAGGGGCTTATTTTTCTTCAGTTCCCTGTATATTCTGGTTATGAGCCTCCTATCTGAGGTGTTGGTGGTGAATATTTTTTCCCAGTCTGTTGGTTCTCTTTTTAATTTGTTTGGGGTTTGGCACTGGATTTGAGCCTTTGTACTGATCTAAATATCAGTCCTTTTTATTTGAATTTTGAGACAGGTCTTGCTAAGTTGTCCAGGCTGGGCTGGAACTTGCAATCTCCCAGGTGCTGAGATCATAGCTCTCCAAGCGGAATTTGCAATTAATTTGGGATGTGATTTCAGAGAGCAGCTGTGGGGGTGGGGGTGGGGCAGAGGAATGAGATATGGCAGGAAGGAAACGGTCGTAGGTTGCATAAGTGAACACAGGTCCAGGACAGGAGGCGGGACTCAGTCGACCTGCAACCTCTGGGAGACGAGGTGGCCACCTGGGGCCTCACGCAAGGGGCAAGCAGCATGGTGTGTACCCATCAGGCGCTAGACGCTGGCTGAGGCCAGCCCCCAGAAGCGTTGGCTAACCCACCCAGGCCCTAGACAAGACTCTGCTGGCCCAGGCAGAGGCGCAGACCCGGGCTGGGAGCTGCAAGTCAGGCCCTATGGAAACAGGTGGGATCCGCCATGACAGCCGAGTCTGTCTTTACAAAGGGAAAGAACAACACCAGCCAGTTTTGGCCAACGCGTGTTACACGTGAAGGGAAAATGTCTTTCTCCAGATGCGACTTGTGTCCGCCCCTCCCACCTGAGCAGTGGCCCCTCGCCGCCACGTCCCTGGCGTGGAGGGAAGCATGTTTCCTTGCTCTCGCTCGGGGAGTCTGTCCACCCGGCCTGGGAGCCGGCCCGAAACCAGGCCCAGAGGACCCTCGGCACAGGAGCCTCCTCCCTTGCCTCGCCATGCCCGGCCCCTTCCTCTGCCACTCCTCCCTGCCCACCTACCTTCACCAGCTTTCTCCCTGCATTCCCTCCTTCCAATCCACGCAAAGAAGCTAAAAGCTGTGAGGATTTCCACTATTGGCTCTTGGTCCGTTTGCAACTTTGCAAGTGTTGAGTAGCGAGAATTCATTTTCTAGGAAATCTCTGAAAAGCAGCAGCGACGTGCTCCGCTCCCCTTGAGCAGAGACAGAGCTGTCCTTGGGCCTAGGGGGCCCTAGCGACCCCTTTTCTACTCCACAGACCCTGGACCCTATGCAGTCTAGCTGTAGCCTGGAAGCTGGGGGCTGTGGTGGGGCCTCAGCTGGCCGCCCTGCTCCCCCTTCTGGGCCTGCTGTGACCCCCATCCCACCCCTCCCTCAGCCAGGGCCCTCTGGAGTACTTTTTCTAACTTTTTGCTAAATATGTCTACCTATCTGTCTTCCTTATTTGTGTGCGGTGACTCTGGCCTGCCGGTGAGCATGTGGCAAGTCCCCAGTCCTCAGACCTGGACCTGGAACCCAGGAGCCAGAACCCTCTAGCAGGACACTGGAAGTCCCAGGTCTGGCTGGAGGACGCTTCCTGCCCAGGGTCAGGTCCTGTTGAGTCAGCCCTACAACGAGAGCCCTGCGGGGCCATCATCAGTAGCCTGTGCTCCCAGGAGTCGAGCCGCTGGTGGGGGGAAGGAAGCAGAGCTGGCACAGCTGGCCGCTGTCCAGGCCACTCCAAGGTTGCAGGCCCTGCAGGGCTGGCCTGAGTGGAGACCGAGAGACAGGCCTGTGCAGTCTGGCCAGTCACCTGTGGCTAGTCAGACAGGAGCGGAAGAGCCCGGGGCCAAGGCGGACGCTCCCATCAGATGAGGCCCATAGAGATGGCCGAGGATGAGGACGAGTCCCTGAGCCTTGGCAGGGAGCTGAGTGGCCCCCAGCCTCTGGGCTCCCACATGGCTGTCCCTCCGTGGGGCAAAGGTACCTCCTTCCTGAAGCTCTCAAGGAGCTTGCAAGGGCCCATGGGTAATAGTATAGGTAAAGTCTGGAGAACAAAGACTCCAGGAAAAACTCAGTTACTTGGAATTAATTAGAGAGAAACAGGAGGCCAACTGGGAATTAGAGAATATTAATATTCACAAAGAGAAAGAATCAGGTTGCTTCCTTGACTACTATATCCACCCAGAAAGAGTTATTGAGCACCTGCTTGGTGCCTAGAACAAGGGACGTGGTCCTGACCTTGAGGGGTGGGTCACCTAGTTGGGCAGGAAGTCATTTGTAGTAGACACACAAGACGCATTGGGGTGTTGGTCCATGATGTGAGACACAGCGGAAAGAGAAGTCACAGAGGAGGGTGATGGGCTGGGAGCTGCTTCGGGTGCTGAGGGGCAGAGATGGCCTCTCCTGGGAGGCCTCAGTGAGCATGTGGGCAGCAAGTGGACGGGGCTGGGGCTGCCCATGGACGTAGGCAGAAAGGGATGTGTCTTGGCCAAGATCCCAGGGGACACAAGTGACTTCTTAAGGAACACACTGAGCACATCACAGTATCATACCTATGTCACTTTTGTGAATCCCCTGTTAAATGTTAACCCTCAAAATGATTATGAGGAGCACTTGTCTACCACGCTCCAGGCCCTGGATTAGGCCCCTAATGCCACAAGAAGCAGACAGCAGACAAAATAATCGTAACATAATCAAGAGGCACTTGCAGCTCCTCAATCCACTCACTGGCTCTGGTGGTTCTGTGATTCCTCAGAGCCTCAGTTTCCTTGCTTGGAAAATTGACGGGAAAATCTATTTTGCCAGGCCTGGTGACGCAGGCCTCCGAATTCCAGCACCCTGGGAGGCTGAGGCAGGAAGTTTGCAAATTCAAGCCCAGCCTGGGCAACTCAACAACCTAGTGAGACCCTGTCTCAAAACTTTAAAATAATATATAAAAAGGGCTGAGGCTGTAGCTGTGAGAGGAGGCCCTGGGATCAATCCCCATTACCACGAAAGCAAGATGAGAGCTAGCATATTATAAAGTCCCTGGCTCTGTTTCTCACACATGGCGTGTGTCTAACGCACATAGCCGTTATTATGCACTTACTGCAAACGAGGATGCAATTATTTTAGTATCTTCAGGACCGCCTTCAGTTGCAAGGGAGAAAAACACACCATTACAATCCCTCCACCACGCGTGCCCCATGGTCTGCTTCAGTACTGAACTTGTGGGGAGAAGCCCAGCGCAGGATCACACCACCTCTAGGTGACAGGTTCTGCTTGGGCCCTGTCATTCCGCACACACCTGACAGTGAGCTGTGGTAGCCGCGTCTCCAGGGATCCCGGGACAGGGTGCTGCAGCCAGGCTCGGAATAAATCAGCAGTAGTGGAGTCAGTGACGTCCAGAAGGACATTTCTCTGTGAGTCTTGCCAAGAAGTGCATTTCAAAGAAGGTTCTGGCTCTCTGGGGCAGCCTTTCCCGTCTGCCGCGTGCTTCCCGCGCCGGGACAGGGTTGCACAATTGCTTTTCCAAGCAGAGAGAGGTCCTGGCCTCTCGCTGCCTGGCTGGGCCTAAGATACCGGAGCCACGGGGCCTCGCTGTGGAGAGCAGGTGGCATGCGTGGACTGGAGTGGCTCCTGTGGGGCCCCTGGCTTCGGGCCACTAGCGCAGGCTCTGGACAGGCGGGACAGGGTGGTAGTGTGTGGGGTGCAGGTGGCTTTTGTGTCACGGTCTTCCCAGGACAGTTTAGGGTTGAGGCCAGGGGCCCTGAGTCAGAGGGGGGCTCAATATCGGGGGCACAGCGGCGCCTGCCATATTTCACTCAACCATCCGCCAGGTGGGGAAACTGGGGCTGCAGGCGTGGCCCGGGCAGCACGGCGAGCTCCTCCCCCCCTCAGCGGGAGTTGGCAGGGAGGGTGACGCTGGAACGTGGGGTGTGGTGGACCCAAGAGGCTGAGGCAGGAACTGGCTTTCCCAGGGAATCCTGTCCAAGATGAAGCAGAGCCTCGTGGCTGGGTCTGCCCCTCACTTGGCCCGTGTGTGCCTGGGACCTTTACAGCCCCATGTTCTCCTTCCATCAGATATCATAGTGCCTGTCATGCCACCTGTGCGGCTTACTTGTGTCCCCTCCAGATTCCTGCGTTGGAACCTAATTGCCGAGGTGATAGTTTAAGGAAGTGATTGGGTTGTGAAGGCAAAGCCCTCACGGTGAGATCAGGGTCTCCGTAAGAAGCCACAACTCCTCTGTTGTCCCAGGCAAAGACATGGTGTCAAGGAGCCTGTGTGAACCAGAAAAGGGCCCTCCACAGCCGGGCACGGGGAGGCACGCCAGCTACCCCAGCGCTTGGGAGGCTGAGAACTTAGGCTGCGCGGTGAGTCCGCCCTCACCAGACCCCGAGTCTGCTGGCGATTTGATCTTGGGCTCCAGCATCCACAACGGTGACAGCCAAGTGTCAGCTCCTGCTGCGCTCGTGGTTCCATTTCAGTAGCCTGAGGACCGTGCCAGATTCCTCCTCCCAAGGCCCTTCTCTATTGTTCGAAAAGCCATGTCCTTGGGGAGTGGGAGGCTGCGGGACTCATAGCTTGTCCTTGGGAAGCGGGTGGCTGGAGGCCTGTGTCCCTCTCCTCCTGGCCATACCAACACTGCCCTGGGCTCAGCCTCTCCCTGGGCTAGCCCTGGGCTGATCACAGTGCTCCGCCCAGGATGCTTCCAAGGATCCTTCAAGACAATGGCAGGCGCAGTGGCTCCTGGGAAGGGGGCAATTCTAGGTAATGATTTAGGCCTGGGGGCTGTGTTTCCTGGCAGGAAACTGGTTAGCCAGGCAGGCATGGAAGGGGACCCAGGAGAGAGAGAGGGGCTCTGAAGCCAGGGCTGAGCTTCCCAGGGGACAGCATGGTCCTGTCTCCAGGAGGACCCCTCCCTCCCGGCTTGCAGATGGAGCTGGTTTTGGCCTCTGCTCTTTCAGTTGTTGTTTTCACAGCTGGTTCCTGAGTCCTCCCGTGAGGCCCCAGATAGCCCTAGTTCTTGTCGTTGCTCCCCAGTGCTGAGAACAGGAACCCGTGGTCATGGGGTGCACACAGCAAGCACAGAATAGGGGCACCATAAGATGGCAGCCATGGTTATTGGCAGCGCTGTGTCCACCTGACCCCCGAACATTTCCCCTGGGTATCTGACGGCACCTCAGGCTCAGCTTGGCCAGTGGTGGGCACTTCTGTCCTCCCTCCTCGGTGTATGGAGTGACCACAGGGGCAGACTTCTCCCTCTCGGGCTCTGTGGTCATTGGGTTCTCCGCAGACCCTGTCACTCTGACCGTCTCCTCTCACCCTGGCCATCACCATAGCCCTCGGCAAGTCTTCCTCCCTCCCACTGCCTTTCTCTCTCTCCCACCGTATCATCCTTTATTCAGAACAAAATAGGAATATCCTATCAGTCCTCTTACAATCCTTGGCTGGCCTCCCGGGGTTTCTAAGACCCTCACCCTAGTCAGGAAGCCTTGTATGATCTGGCCCAGGTCAGCTTCAGAGACTTCTCCTGGGGCCTTCCCTGTCCCCGCACGGCTGTCCAGCCACCTATGATAGCTTTTCTTTTATGACAGGTCTGAACTCTTGCTCACCTCAGGACGTTTGCATCTGCTGCTTGGGCTGCCTGGAAAGGTCCTTTCCCCAGAGCTCTACTAGGCTCATGCAGTGAAGACCCAGCCACCCCCCACCCTCTCCCTCCTCCTTTTATCATGTGGTATCTCAGCTGGTCACCACAGATTCCTTCGTTTGCTCATCGGCCACCTGCCCCCAACCTCTCTGCGATACCAGTGCAGAGACCTTACCTAGAGGATTTTTCAGGACAAATTTTATGTTCATGAATACATCCCCAACAGGCTTCTGTTAGCTGAGTGGTGGTCAGAGGTGTCCCCGTGCCCCCCAGTCCAGAGGAAGGGACGCAGTGTCTCCTTAGGAAGAACTGAGAAGGTATGAGCCTGGGACCCCGAGCCCTGCCGGGGTAGGGGCACTGCAGGACCTTGGGGCCAGCCTTACTGCCCACAGTGGGGCTGGTGGCGTCTCGATTCCGTTACTGCCGTGGGGATACCGTCCACCCCCGTTGTCACCCAACCGTTCATTAATGCATTCAACAACACCCCGTGGACTTCCTGAGGACCTGGAGTGGAAGGCCGGGACAGGCCAGAAGTGACTCGAGGCAGTCCTTCACTGTGTGACTCGGGGTGGATCCTCTGCCCCAGGCGGGTTCTCAGTTTGTCCCTCTGTAAATGGGAAGGGTGCCGGAGACTCCACTAGAGAGCACGTGGCTCCGTGACCCAGCCGGGACATCCTGGCCAGGGCAGGGGCGCTGGGTGCCCGGTGCAGAGCCCGAGCGCAGCTGGAGTCAGGGCTTCTAGTAAGCGGGCGGCCTGAGGCCTGTCCCCGTGCAGCTGGTGTCTGGGAACGGAGGGAAGCGGCGCAGGAAGTGAAATCTGGGTCACTGACCTGCCAGGGCCGCCTCCCTCCCTCCCTGCCTCCCCATGAGCCATGAAGGTCTCCAGACCAGGACCAGAGAGTGACTTTTCCATTCCGTGGGGGGAGGCGGCATCGAGGGGCAGGGGACGCAGCCAACTTCCCAAAATAGGCCCGGAGCGCTTCCCAAGGGAGCAGGATCTGGAAAATCCAAGGCCAGGCTGCGGAATCCGGCAGAAACTGGTCTGAGGCTGGGACTGGTGGGAACAGTCATGGGCTTGGGCGGCAGAGATCGTCCCTGTGGGCATTTTACGAGAGTGCTTCCTTCTCCTGCAGGGAATTTCCAGAGCCTGGAAAACTCTTCCTGGAAATTGATTTTCCCAGTTTCCATGTGGGGGGCAGCTCTGCATCCCCGCGCCCGCCAGCAGCCCCGAGCTGGGGAGGCCGAGGGCGCTTCCCCTCCTCCTTGCTCTCCAGTGCACAAAACTAACTCATGCTAAGACGCGAACAGCTCCCTTCTGGTTTTTGCCTGCTCTGGCCATTGGACTGTGACCCGCAGCATAGAGGTTCGGTTGGGTCCCGCGTAGTGCTGCACGCAGGGACGGGAGCAAGGTTCTGTCGTAACTCAGATGGCTGTAAAAGGAGACGGAGTAGCAGCAGCTGACCACCGCGGGGTGTTTTCTGGCGCCGCACGCAGGCCTCTCTGTCTAACCCTCCGTCGGAGTGCTGCGGTGAGGACTCAGGCTCAGAGGAGCCGAGTAGCTCGTCCTGGCGTGGTGGAGCCGACGCTCGAGCCCAGGTGACTCCACCGTGCACATCTGCACCCAACCGGCTAATGAAGTCTGGGCCAAGGTTGATGAAGCTCTCTCTGAAATCCCTTTTACACAGTAACCCCCGTCCCCTGCACGCGTCTCTGATGGGGCGATTTTAGGCATGTTGTAGGACTCCCTGCTTGAGTGGGGTGGAGCGTCTTCCAGGATGTGCCCAAGTCACCCTCAGTGCCTGAGGACCCGAGAGCACCAGGTGGATCCAATCCCTTCTCGAGACCTTTCCCCCTGCTCCCACCCGACTGCTGACAGCTTCCGACCCCTTTGGGGTGACCAGCTCGTGGTGGGACCCAGGAAAGGCTCAGGGAAGCCAAACTTTGCTTTGGTTTTGGGCCGAGTCCCCATGTGCAAGAAATCATTCCAATTTCCCTTTGCTCCAAGGCCGGGCTTTTACCCTAGATCACAGCATAGCATCCAGTCCTGATTTTCCTGGCTAGGCGACCCTGTCTCTCATACCAGATGGTGTGTTCCATGAAACCAAGGAGGTTCCCCAGCCACCAGCCACCAGCCACCAGGCCGGGGCCTGGAACAGAGGTCCCAGGGAGAGGCGGGAGCTGCCCTGCTCTTCCTGGGCCTTCCTTGGTCCACACACTTCCCTGGAGGGAGCAAAGTGCCCAGAGAAGGCACTGCCCAGCCCCAAGCCTCCGTCTCCCTGCCCGTCGCTGTGGCCAGGCCCTCTCTTTGGAAGTCCCTCCTGGACAGCCCGGCCTGGAAGCTCCATGTCCTGTCAGGGCCCACTGGGCACCTGCCCACCCGCTGTGTTCCCCGGTGCTGCCTAGGGTGGGCCCCTGGCAAGGAAGACCCCCTTCATCTGAGTTCAAAATCTGGCTCCCGCCTTTCCTCTCTCTCTTCTTTCTCAAAGGCATTCGCCTTTCTTCTCCCAGGTCTGCCAACGGGATGCCAGGTGCCACAGGCGCATTCCCTGGGCTGAGTGTCCCAGCGGGGGTGGCTTCTGGGGCGACCCCAGCTCAGGACACCACTCCCACCACCCACCATGGGAGGACCGGCAGGGCCCGGGGCCACCAGGGCAGTGAGCCCTCCCACCCCCACCCCCAGGCAGTGACATGAAGGAAGCCTGGGAATGAGGAAAGACTCGCTGGAGTCCAAGTCCAGAGATTGATTTCCTGGGTGGCTGGGTTGCCAGCAGCCCTCGGAGCCTCAGGACTGGCTCAGGCAACATGGGCAGGAGTCTTGGACCTGCGCCCATGTGCCCACGGCAGCTGGAGGGGGGAGTTGTGAAAGCAGCCTCAGGTTGCGAAGCCCCATGTGCGCCCAGGTCCCTGGGTAATGCCGGCTGCCCCTGGGCGAGGGTGGGAGGAGCGTGGGCGGAGCGGGCCAAGTGGGGACCAGCTTTGGGGGTGGAGGATGGACCCGTGGAGTCTGCAGAGCTGTGCTGTGGGGTCTCCCTACCTCCCAGTCAGAGCCATGGGTGCAGGTTAGAAGTGCCCAAACACCTTCCCCCTCATCAGACTTCCTGCTGCCGTGCCCCGCCCCCTCCAGCGCCAGGCCACCTGGGGCAGGTGACAGTGCTAGCGGCCGTTCAGCTGTCTTCAGGGATGCAGATGCAGGTTTGAGGTTAGATATCACCCCAGGGCAGGAGACCAACAGTGGGGTTCAGGGCAAGCGTTGCTGCTGGCCTTGCTCTCAGGCCTCAAAGTGCCGTGGGATGGGTTAGCACTGAACCTTGAAGCATCTGAGCTGTGTGGCCTTAGGCAAGCCACCGTACCTCTCCGAGCCTCAGGTTCATCGGTCACATGACTGTGAGCCTGTCCTTGCAGTGATGCTGTAGGCGCGCGCATGCACGCACGCAGAGCTAGGTAAGAGAAGCTTCTGGGGAAGTGGTGGGCGTCGACTTGGCTCGGTGCCCAGGCAGCAGGAGCCAGGCCGCCCTCTCTCCCGCCTCTCCTCCGCCTGGCTCAGCCAGATGGTGGGAGCTGAGAATCGCTGCCCTGCTACGGCTGCTTCTGTCTATTTTGAGAAGCCTCGGGCTCCCCTCCCTGCCCGGGGCTGCGGGGTGGCCGCAGGTTGCTCTCAGGATGGGCTGGAGAGCCTGACCTTGCCCCCAGACCCCTCTTCTTCGTGGGCCAGGCGGGTTAACCTGTCCCAGCAGAGATGGGTGCCCAACGGGACTCAGGGTGGGGCGCTGGTGGCTTCCCCGCAATACAGCCCACCCAGGCCCTTTGCACAGGGCTGTCTGTGGCTGCTGGGTGCAGGGGGCCCGGGGCGGGGTCAGGGCTGCCAGAGTGCAGCCGTCCCCGTGGAGCGCGGGTTTCCTGCAGATACGTGAGCACCTGGCACACCGGCTGGCCAGGAGGGGGTCAAGCAGTCCCGGCTTGTGGCTGGGCTGGGTGAGTTCCAGGCCAGCCGGGAAGCAGAGGCCCCGCAAGCTCCCCACTGCCAGGCCACCAGCAGACCGGGGCCGCCCTGGCTCCTCTGTGAGTGACCCCGGCATGCCCGAATGCCACCTCAGTGAGCTCTCACTTCCGTGCACCTGAGCACGGTCGGGGCAAGCCGGGTGCTCGGCGCGGTACCTGGCCACCTGGGCCTCGCCTTCCTGTGCGGTGATGAAGCACCTGCGGGGAGGCCTGAAAGCCAGGAAGGCCAAGGTCGAGGTGCTGGCAGAGCCGGCGCCCGGCCAGGACCCGTCTCTGCCTCTCACGTGGCGCGGGGTTGCTGCGTCCCCAGTGGGGACAATGCTGTGCTCTCTCACGGCAGAAGGGCACGGGACTAGGAAGCCCCCTTTGCACGATGTCACGCAACCCCTGTCCCCTTCTCCTCTCCTCACGGCCACGCCACGTTGGCAGTTGCGTTGGAACCCGCTGGCCCAGCGCGGGTGCCCTGTGACCATGTGACCTGAGGTCACCTGGTCTGGCTCTCTCTGTCTGGTGGCTCTGGCGTCAGTTAGGCCCTCCTCATCAGCATCCTGCTGGCTGAAAGCGCATGAGAGCAGAGCGGGCGCAGTGGCTCCTGAACACCGGGTCTCAGGCCGCTGTGCGGGCTGCTGGTGCCTCCTCGGCCACGCCGCGGGGGGGGGGGGGGGGGGGGGGCTGGGATGGAGACCAGCTGGGGGTCCTGGGAGATAGGAGTCTGTGGGTGTGGGTGGACACCAGCCGTTCCGTTCCTGCCAGTATGGTGTGTCGTGACCGTAGGGCGGACCCCAGGCCTGTGAATGGGGCTGGGTGGTTGGTGTGGCTGCTCCAACAGCCAGACCCTTGATAAGCCAAAGGAACCCGAGCAATTCATGGCTTCCTACCTTGCCTAGCATGGCATGTTGGGCAGGGTCTGGGGAGAAAGAGACAGACTCCAGCCACGATCGGAACAAGGCCAGGTTCTCAGTGCAGCTTACGGGGTTGGCACTGGGCTCACAGGTCGTGTGCTTTGTCCCAGGGCTGGTGGGCTGTCTCTGGGTTCTAGAACAGGAGTTTTGACCCAGCGGGCTGCAGCTTCTCCTCTTTCGTTGGAGAGGGCTGCCCAGCTTCCCAAGGAACTTCCTGGCCACTCAGATGGTCGCAGCTGCCCAGAGAAGTGTCTGTTGCCCTGGCACCATCGGCTGAGCTGTGACTGGCCTGTTTCCGTGGCCAGTGCTCTCAGCTGTGCTTTGAAAGAATCCTTTGAAAGCCCAGCCTCCCTTACCCCAACACTCGCCGCCATGGGAAGTGAGCCCGCCTCTTGGCTGACCCTCGCTGGGGTGAGCAGCCAGGCCAGCCGCCCGCCCTTCCTCTGCCTGCCCCACGCCAAGACCAAGAGTCTCAGGAAACCCTAGCAGGAAGGGTCCTTATTTTCTGGGGGTTCTCAGTGGGACTGTTTGGGGTCCAGTGGGGTACTTGGGGTGCTGCAGTGACTGGGGGAGTAGGCACTCAGCAGGCAGGAGCCAGGGTTGGTGCAGATTCTGGGACCTGCAAGGACAGCCCCAGCCTCTGTCCAGCTGACTCCTGCAGGGCAGCACGTCTCCTCCACGCTGGGCTCCGCCCCAGGCTTTCCTGGCTCCTTAGGTCTGCAGTGGCTAGAGAAACTACTTCTCTGCTCTCCTCCTCTCTCCACTTTCCTTCTTTTTTCTTTCTTTCTGGTATGGGGAATTGAGCCCAGGGCCTTCACACTGAGCTACCTCTCCAGCCCATTTTTATTTTTGACTTTTGAGATATGATCTTGCTAAGCTATTAATTACCCAGTTTGGGCTTGAACTTCCAATGTTTCTGTCTCAGCCTCCCAGAATGCTGGGCTTATAGGCCTGTGCCCCTGGTCCCAGTTGAAACTGAATTTCTAACATTTCCCGATAATTCTCATGTCACTGGCCTCAGCACCACACTTTGGAAACCACTCTCACAGGGAAAAGTCATTTTTAAATATCTAAACCTAGAATGTAATTCTGTTTCACATCTTAATGCAAAGGGTTTTTGCATATTTGTTTTTATTTATATATTTATATTTTTGTGATACTAAGGGTCGAAGGTCCTTTCCTCTGAGCTACATCTTCAGCTTCTCTGCTTGAGATAGGATCTCGCTAAGCTGCCCGGGTCCGAGGAATGGCTCAGCAGTTAAAAACGCTTGTCTAGCAAGCCCTAAGTCAAGCACTCAGTACCCAAGTTTGATTCTCCAGCACCACATAAGCCGGGCATGGTGGCGCACACCTGTAATCCCAGCCCTGGGGAGACTGAGGCAAGGCAGGAGGATTGCCCTGAGTCCGAGGCCAACCTGGGCTCCGTAGTGAGTTCAGAACCATAGTAAGACCCTGTCTCAAAGTAAATAAATAAAGTTGAGTCTGGATTCAAACCCAATGAGTATGTTTCTGGAGCTCATTGGTAGCCATTATTGCTATTATTTAATATTCCTTCCGTGTTTATTAAACATCTATTTTGTGCCAGGCCCTGTCCTGGGTGTGGGAATCCCACAGATACACAAGGAAATCCCCTACCCTTGAGGAGTTCACAGTCTGTGGGGGAGACAGGAGTGTAAGTGGACCATGCCGCGAGCATCAGGCAAGCGTGGAACGACCTTTTCTAGGACAACGTTCAGGAAGATTTATACCAAAGTGAGATTACAGCCAACTGGGGAGTGTGCTTGCCCTTAGGAGCACTGCAGGCGGCTCAGCGCTGGCCGGGTTGGGGCCCAGTTTCCCATCAGGTCCTTTCTAGATGTTTCACAGGCTTGGTTGGTTGGTTGTTTTTTTATTTGCTTTGTTTTTGCAGTACTGGGGACTGGACCTGAGGCCTTCATGCTGAGCTTCATCCCCAGAATTTTGTTTTTGATGTTGAGACAGGGTCTCCTTAAGTTCCTGAGTTGCCCAGGATGGGCTCAAACTTGCGATTCCCCTGCCTCAGCCTCGTGCAGCGCTGGGATTAAAGGCCTGTGTCACTAGGCCCGGCTTATTCCTCAGCTTTTAGTTACAAGGCAACAGGAGCTTAGGCACAAGCTCTAAAAAGGGGTGAGGAGAAGCATTAAAACAATTAAATTTGGGACATGTCAGAATTCTGTGTAAGGAAAAACATGGGGTCAGGTACCTTCCTGCTGCGGACTCGGTGGTGGCAGAGTCTAGCCTCAGTTTAAGTGGAGGTTTATGCACCATTCCTGGGTCGCTGAAGCAAAGTAAGAGCCCTCACTCGCTCGCTCACTTTGGAGCTGAGTCTAAGCTGTATGTGATAGGAGGGAATTATGTAGGGGGGGCAAAGAGGCAAGCATGAACACGACACGTGTGTGTCCTATGTGTTATTGTGTGCACATAGGCGTAACTTTGCGTGATGGTGTGTTTATGTGCACATACATGTGACTGTGGGTTACTGTGCCGTGTGTGACCGTGTGCGAGGCACATGTGAGGAGGGAGGGCAGCGCCAGCCCAGGGTTCCCGGGAGACTCCGCCCTGTCCTCCCAGTGGGTCCTCACCAGGGCACGTGGGTGGTAGTCCTCCCTCAGGCCCGCATGGGGTAGGGGTGGTGGCAGCCAATGAGTGGGACAGAAATGACTTTGCTGTTACAGACTTTGTTTTGTGTTTTTTTTTTTTTTCTTTCACCTGCCAGCAAAGAGGTAGAAAAGTATCCTTGGTCCTGCCTGCCTGCTCTGGCCTGTGGTGACACAGGCCCTTCCTCCTGGTTCTCAGGCTCCACACCACCTGCAGGGCTGGGCTGTGGGGTGCCCAGAAGAGGGGAGGTGTGGGACTGAGCCTCCTTCCTGCTCTGGCTTGCAGCCTAGAAAGATTTACCCTTGGATCTGCCCTCTGTCTATACTCTCAAAGAGTGGTTGGCCCCAGGGGTGACCCGCTCTCCAGGAGAAGTTTCCAGAAGGTTTCCAGATGGTTCCTAAGGGAAGGGGATCTCTGAGAGCGGATCAAAGTCTTTCCTCAGGCTTCTGTCTATAACTGGTCCTGACCCTGGAGGATCAATGCCGCCCTGCAGACCCCTCCAGGTCTACCTCATACTCCCGAGAGACTGAGTGACCCAAAGCAAGGCCGTAGGCAGGGGACCCACCTCCTCCAGGGTGAGGGAAACACCCCTGTGCCCTAACCGGCTTCTGCGACAGGGCAGTTGTCCTCTGCGGCTCTGAGTGCTGGGGCCTCTGGTGAGACATTTCACCTCTCTGAACTCTAGAACCTTTGCCAGTGAAATGGAGCTCTGGCAAGGCACGTGGAGGGGGTGGGAGTCCAGAAAGAGACTGGCCGCTGTGGCCTGACTGGGGCCGGAAGGGCCTGGGCGGGCGATGTGAGCGTAGACCGCCCTGCGGGGTGCTGCAGGAGGTCCTAGCTGAGCTGGTGACATTTCAGAGTTCAATCTGGGTGTGGACTGAGAAAAGGGATTGGGGTGAGACTTTTACGTTTGTCTGAGGCACTTCATAATAAACATGTTAAAATGTGAAAAGCTATTACATTTGCCAAAAAGCAATTATGAGAAGGCTCGTTTAAAACAGAAAATAAGAAACAAAAAACTAGAGAAGAAAAATCGTAGTTAACAATGATGGTGCAGCGTGCCTGAGTTTAAGCAGAGGAGCCTCAGTCTGGAGCTCACCTTAGGTGAGGACAGGGCTTTGCAGCCATGGCCAGATCCTCCCCTCTGACCTTATAAAAATCACTATGATTGTGGTAACACATAGGCAACAAAATTTTCATGTACCCACGTTTAAGTGTGCAGTTCCGCAGTATTAATATATGCATGGTGTCGGCCAACCGTTCCTCGGCCCATCCCAAAGCACTCTTGTCCTGAAACCCAGAAACTGTAATGCTTAGGTAGTGGCTCTCGCCCCCTCTGACCTGCTCCTGCCCCCCAGGATCTGGCCGGGAGGGCTGCCCAGAAGCTGCCGCGGTGCTGCCCAGGGTCAAGGAGGTGGGCTCTGTCAGGGCACCTGCGTGGATCACCTCCAAGAACATCACCCAGACCCTGACCCCTGGGCAGCAGCCAGGCAGGTGGGAGGAAAGGAGAGAGGGTTAAAAGGGGTCGGGGAGGGGGCCAGGGAGAGCAGGCCACGTTTCTGGGAGGGGCTTCCATCAGGCAAAGTCCAGCCCAACTCACCAGAGGCAGGCATGGGGAACCCAGAGCAACGAGCATCTACCATCAGGCAGCCTGTGACTGAGGTGGGGCCTGATCCTGCACGTGGGAGGACCCAAAGGCCCAGGTCCAGACAGTAGGCCTGACAGGGCACCCCCCACCCGGCAGTTGTTAAGTCCTCTTTCTGCAGTTGTCTGCCCACAGGTGGCTCTGGGAGAGCTCCAAAATGTCTCAGGACTGTACCTCCAGATCAAGAGGTGAGAGCAGTACTGTCACCAGGCTGGTGGGAAATGTGACTCCTCACCAGGGGCTTCCTGGGCTGAGCTGAGGCAGGCCCTCCCTGCAGAAGCCACCCTGGGACCCTCGGGGCATGTTCACAGTGTTTTCTTTCCCTCAGGCCTGGGAGGCAGCCAGGACAGCCTCTCTGCAGGCTGGGCTCTGGGAACCAAGGGAAGGGCTATTCCCCAGGTCGCATGGCAGGACTGGGATGGGGTCTTCCCCTCTTCTCTGCACTCCTCCTCCCCGAGACCCCTGAAATCTTGCTCCCCTCAGTGTGGTCCAGGGCCAGCGGCACCACTGCGCTGGAGCAGACCCTCTGGCCCCGCCTGGTCATTGTCCAGCACTTCCCAGTCTGGAGAAGTGCTGCTTAGAGATGGCTTCTCCTTTTGCGCTGAGGATTGAGCCCAGGGCCTTCATGCTGAGTTACATCCCCAGCCCATTACACACGGATCTGGGCCACCAGGTCTTCCCACCTGCAGGAGCAGGCCCCTTGTCAGCCACAGGTGGCCTGTTGCTAAGTGGTCTTTGCTCAGGGTCCCCCATGCCTGGTTGGGCTGAGTTGGGCTGGACTTTGCACTGCCTGATGGAAGCCCCTCCCAGAAATGTGGCCTGCCCACCCTGGGTAAATTGAAGTTTGTGATCCTCCTGCCTCAGCCTCCCGCAGTGCTGGGATTACAGGTCTGCGCCATTATGCCCAGCTGAGAAATTGTTTTCTTTGTAGGGGAGGCAGCTCCCAGCAGGGAAAGACTCCCACCTGGGAAGGGCAGCCCCCAGCATGGAAGTAGCAGACATGTGTAATGATGGTGGGAATCCTGGCCTGGTCTTGCAGCCCGGCCTGTGCCCCTCCTCGCCTGCCTCTCCCCACCTGGGCAGCTGTACAGAGGGTGGGAGAGCATTTTTCATGGTGAACCCCTTGAACCCCAGCCTTTCTCTGCCCCCAGCACCCCACCTGGTGAGGCTGATTGTCCCATTCAGCACCTCTGCCCGGATTGGCTGAGGCTGACGGGCTTTCTGCTGCCTAAATTGGAGCTGGTGGCAGGCTGCACGTGCAGGCGCTGTGAATAAGGGATTCTGTAATTGCTGCTGGCACCCAGCCTGCTGGGGCGGGGAAGGGAGGGTGCCAAGACAAAGGAGGGAGCGGGCCAGGGCAGCCCCCCCCCCAGCTCTGTTCTGCTCCTGGGCTAGGGGCTATTGGTAGCAACGCCCCCCCATCCCATGAAGCCAGGGCGCCTCAGCAGGGAAGCAGGCCTGTGCCAGCAAGAGCAGGTTGTGCACTGAATGTGTTTCCTGCCAGGCTTCGTGCTTTGCCTACAGGACCTCACAGGGCCATCAGCACATCTTGGTTTTCAGGACAGTCTCCATTTTTCCCGCTGAAAGTCTCACACCCCCAGAATCTACCTCCCCCTGGTCCCAGGGACATGGCCACATGCATGTAATTCTCCCAGCAGCCCAAGGGATGTGGCCTCATCTTCCCTTTTTTATAAGTGATGAGACTGGGAGGGGGTGAGGGGCAACCAGCGGCCATGTGGCAGAGGCTGGACTCGGACCCAGCTCTATTTCCAAATTCCACAGTGCCAGAGCATCTGCCCGAAGGCCAGGGGTGAGGGAGGGCTGGTCTGAATGCCCCTCCCCATCTTTGCTCGGGCTCAATCCTCCCCACTTCCCTCCACGTGTCCCCACCTGCCTGTGGGGCTCCGTTCTGTACAGACTGGCTCCCAGAACTGGACTAGTGTCAGGAGTGGGGCCACAGTGACAGCCTTCCTCCAGCAGCCAGGTCCCGGTGAGACCCTTAACAGACCCCAGGGGAAGGCAGAGCTCCGGCCTTGGAGTCCAGGTGAGGGAGACCTGGACCGGCCACCAACGTGGGGCCTGGGCAGCTCAGTCTCACCTGTGGAATGTGGCTTTTGTGCAGGCCAAGGACATTGCAGCTCTGTGTGCCAGCCTGATGCCTCCTGAGTGGCTGAGAGCTAGCGTACAGGCTGTGGGTGGCCTAGTGGGCTGTGCGACCTTGGCTTGTTGTGTGATTTCTAGAAGATGCCTGGAGAAAGAGGGGTAGGATATTGCCTACCACTGAGGCCTAGAGAGATGTGGTCCATGGGGAATTCTTAGCCTGGTGCCAGGCAGAAAATCATAGCTACTTGTTCCTACTATTGATGTTTTTATTTTTAGGGATATCTTCCTCCTCCTTTCCGTTGGGGACTCAAGTAAGCCTTCTATCTGTCTCCCCCAGGGCTGCTTGGAGCAGCCTGGCAGGCCAAGAATCAGGGACTAAATCGAGAGAAAACAGTCCAGAGCCAGCTGGGCAGGACATTTTGCCCGTACATGGCCAAAGGCAGGGCCCTCTGGCAGTCCTGGTGCTGGGAGCTGAGGGCACACTGAGCCTCAGGCCTACTGGGTTCCTGCCAGATCTCCCCAGGGTCACACTAGGAATGTCACAGGCTCCTTCTTCAGATTGATGTGTCTCTAGAGACTAAATTTTATTTGAAATCAGTTTGATAGAGGAGCAGCTCCCGGCTCCAGGCCTGTCTCCAGGCGAGCATGCCAGATCTGGAAGGGAGGCCCTGCGGCTGGAGATTTCCCAGATGCCGTCCTGGCAGTGTGGCCTGGAGCCCCTCTTCCGAGGAACATCAGAGCGGGTGATCTGCGGAGAAGGAGGAGGCCCCAGTTCTCTGGGGCTGTGTGCAGAACAACTTGGTGATGTCCATGGGTATCCGCCGGCAGCCCCGGAGGCTTCCTGTCCCAGGTAGTCAACACTCAAAAGTGAAGTCTGCACGCTGTGCTGCTGGAAGCCACAAGCAAGTGATTCCCTTTGCCCTCCAAACTCCAGATGCTCTCCTGAGCCATCTGAGAGGTTGTCTGGTCTGGGAACGAGCTACAGAGAATTGGGGGGGAAAACAGCAGAAACAGGAAGTACGGGCACAATTCCACTGGCCCAAGAGCCAGGCTCGAGGAGGGTGTGCTGTATTAAGAAGAATTCATAAACATAACAGTGTCAGCTACCTCTCTCCCTACGGGGGCAACTTGAGTCAGGCAAATTGCGTGTGTTGGAAGAGCTGGGACCTAAAAAGTCCAAATAAGTTAAAATACGGTGCTGCACTCAGGGCCTCTCAGCGGGGCTCTTCCAGTACCTCTGCTGTTGGAGCACAGTCTCCAACAGGGGCTAGAGACCCAAGTCCACCCGCCCCGCTGTCCTCGCCGCTCTGACTCGACTTCCCAGATTTTTATCGGACCCTTCCTGTCTCCAGTGTCCCCGACTGCCTCTTAGTCCAAGTCACCTTCACACCTTCCCGACCCCTACTCGGTGACACCGCCCCTGGGCCGCATGTCCCAACCCCAACCTGCTGCACCTGCTCTGCCCGAGCCCGCTCAGGCACTGTGCTCACTTGTGGCCATCCTGACTGTGGGTTTTATTAGTGCAGGGGTCCCCGACTTCTGGGCAGACCCGTACTGGTGTGTGGCCCTGGAAGGACCAGGCTGCAGGGACAGCAAGCAGGAGGTGGACAGCTAGTGAAGCTCTACCTCTGGTCAGCAAGCTCGTGTTGGGGTTATTTAGGGGTGGTATGGGGGGAGACAGGGTGTCCCTCTGTAGTTCAGGTGGTCCCAAACTCACTATGGAGCCCAGGCTGGCCTCAAACTCATGGCAACCCTCCTGCTGCAGCCTCCTGAGTGCTGGGATTGGAGGAGTGCACCTCCACATCCAGCTTATGTGATGGGGAGACTCAAACCCAGGGCCTTGCCTAGCCGGCGAGTGCTCTATCCGCTGTGCTCCCCCAGCCCCTCCTGGTAGGTTCCAACGCTGCTGCTGACTGGCAGGAAGCCGGGCCTCGCTCCCCCTCCCCCGTTGCTGCTACTTTTACAAGGCTGCCCCCCCTCCAGCCTACAGTGCCCCCACCCCACCTGACCTTGGGTGGATGGTCTACATCTGAACCGTCCCTGGTGTCAGAAGGTTGGGGACCATGTCGAAATGAGCCTGTTACAGGCTGCTCTCTCATGGCTTCCCAATGCCCTGGAGTGCAGGGGCTTCTGGGGGCTTTGCCCTCTGTCCCCTGTGCTCAGCACAGAGTGAGGAGGAAAGAATTCGAAGCATGTTTGGACCAATGTTTTGTAAACATACGCATGTAAGTTAGTCTGTCTTTATGCATGCTTTCTGTTTCTCCCGGCCTGGCCCACAGGGAGTGCTCAGTAAGTATTTATTCAAGGAAAGGACACATAGACAGGGAGCTTTGTTTTGTTTTTGAGAAAGGGTCTCGACCTAGGCTGGCCTCTCTTGCTGCCCATCTTCCTGTCTCGGACTCTCAAGCAGCTGGGGTTTTCAGGCCTCTCCCCACCACGCCTGCCACACCTGGCTGGATAGAATGTTTTAAAGATACAAAGGTAGAACTCCCTTTTGTACACATGAAACCAGGTTTTCTCTCCCAACAAACAAATGCTGAAGAAATATTCCAGACTGTGTTTGGAAGGACATACGGGGCTCTTCCAAGCTTCCGTGTGAGAGGTAGAGACCCTGACAAATCGGGAGTGTGCGTGTGTGTGCATGTATGTGTGTGTGTGTGTACGTGTGCACACGCACACGTGTGATGTGAGGAGAGTATTCCTGGTGAGATCATACAGAGAAAGACAGGATTCTATCTGATTACCTACTAAAATGCAGGTACGTCAGCCTGGACTGATGGTGCACGCCTGTAATCCTAGCACCCTGGGAGGCTGAGGCAGGAGGGTCACAAATTTCAACCCAGGCTGGGCAACATAGTGTCTTGGAAAGATCCTCTCTCAAAATCAAAAATAAAGATGGGCTGGGATGTAGCTCATTGTGAAGGTCCTGGGCTTCAACTCTAGTACCACAAATAAAAATAAAATAATATAAAATGAATTAAGGCCCCTAGTCTTCCACTGCCCATCTGTGCGATGACCACCAGCACAGAGGCAGGCAGTCTTCCTCTGGTGGCTCTATTACCATAGGGTCCATGTCCATGGGTTCAGCCAAGCCAGGACAGAAAAGATTTGAAAAATGACACAATTCTCTTGTCATTGTCCCCTAGGCAATAGAGTCTGACAACTGTTTACACAGCACTTACAGTGTGTTGGTTTTGTAGTCATCAAGGAGGGAACAGGGAGTGCGGGGCAGGGTGATCATACGGCATCTTACACAGGGGACTTGAGCATCTGTGGACTTGAGTGTGGGCAGGTCCTGGAACTATATCCTCAGGCCCAAGGGGCACCGGAGCCACTAAAGGTCTGTGTGCTGAGCACACCCGTGAAGGGACCCTTAGCCACAGGCTGGTGGTCAGGGAGGAGACAGAAGAGACGAGAGACCCCCCACCCCATGCCTTTCCTCTGCCCTTCATGCCAAGGTCCTCTCCTTAGGGTCTTGTGGGCTCCTTCATGGAGGTGATGATGCAGGCAGTGGTCTGCGGTGGCCAGGTGGGGCTGGGGGTTTGGCTCTCAACACAGATCCTTGCTTCTACCGTTTCTACCAGCTTTGAGTGCCATCTTCCAAAAGGCCTGGTGCTGCCTAGGTGTAGAAGAACAAGCTCACCTATAGGCTCTGTTTGATGCATGGTTCACGGAGCAATACAGTGATATTATCAAAAGTTAGAGACACATATTGTTGATGGTGGCAAATCTTCTTCCAGGAATGTATCTTGTGGATAAACTCTAAGTTGCGTGCAGAGATCAACCTGTAAACAGTGTTCATCGTGGTGTTACTTATCCTAGCAGGATGTTCACACAAGCAAGCCTTTAACAGTTAGAGGGGCCGGCCCTGGATGAAGTGGTCAGGTTATACTAGAGATGCCACCCAGCTGCCAGTGTTTTCCGTATCTCTTGGTGTCTTTCCTGAGTTGGGTATTCTTTCCGCGCGCCCTCTGCTGGGTTCTCCTCCTCTCAAGAACAAAAAATCACCTGGCCCAAAACATCAATTGAAAAATCTCAGTGTCACGGTGCCTGGACCACAGTTCATACTCTTTAAATCTGGGACACACGAGCGAAATCTAGCGCATAGCAGTTGCCCTGTAAGTCACTACCAAATGAAAAGAAAGAAAAGGATCTATGTGAACTGATGAGGAAAGGCCCTCAAGATACACTGTAAAAAAAAAAAAAAAAAAAGCAAAAGCAGCCTGGTACCCGCCTGCCACTTCAGGCGCTTGGGAGGCTGAGGCAGGAGCCCTGCAGGTCAGAGGTCAGCCTGGGCAACTTAGTGATAACCTGTCTCAAAGCAAAATAAGTAGGTAAATGAAAAGGGGCGGGAATGCAGTAGAACTCTCTGAGCATGCACAGGCCTTGGGGTCAACTGTCAGGACTGAAAAAAAAAAAAAAATAATGCCTATACTGTTACCACTTTCAGGTTAAAACAGACATCTGTAAATGAATATGCTTTTTTATTGACGCAGGCTCTTGCTCTGCAGTGCAGGCTGGTCCCGAACTCACTGTGTGTCCCAGGCTGGCCTCATACTCATGGCAGTCCTCCTGCCTCGGCCTCTTGAGTGCTGGGATGACAGGTGTGCCACACCACACTTGGCTAATTTTTATGTGGTGCTGGGGAATCAAATTCAGGGCCTTGTACATGCTAAGTCAATACTTTAACTACAGACCTATACCCCCAGCCCAGAATATACTTGTCTATGCATAAAAATTCTGAGTAAAAGAATGTAAGTCCTACTAGCTGTATCGACGAGGCAGACATGGTTGGGGTGAAGAGCAAGGACAGGTCTGTGTTTTGGATGCTGCGAGTTCTCAGCTGTTTTGGTTTTATATCATGAGCCCATTGTGATTCCTAGAACATCATCACCATCTTCAAACCCACAGAACATTAGTTTGTGTTCATGTGGGTTTCCGCGGCCTGCAGAGCTCCTCCTGCCCCGGAACTTGTTTAAGTTCGGGGAACCACCTGCTGTGGAGGTACCCGAGGTTCCTGGAAGCCCATCTCCTTCCCAAGGGGGACTCAGCTGCCAAGGGCCCTTTTGGCTTTGATCCCATGGGCAGGACAGGCTTGGGGATTGTACTAGGGATCTACCACTGCCAACCCAAGTGGCCCAAACAGCGTTTTGCCCCAGCAAACATTTCGTGAGCAGTGTCACAGGTCGGGGTCATGGAGGAGCCTTAGTGGTGGCTCTGTCTCAGGCTTTAGAGGGGGTTCTCTCTCTAGCTGCAGTCAGGCGAAGGCTGGTCTAGGGCAGGTCCCACTTCCGGATCACTGGCAGGCCTCGGTTTCTCACCAGCTGTCGGGCCAGCCATGGCACGGTGTGGGAAGGGACCCCACAAGGGCGCGACCACCCGGAGGGGCGATCCCTGGGCGTCGCCACAGGGCAGTGGCTTCCTTGAAGGCCTGAACTCCATCTTTGATGGAGGGAGGTAGAGAACCCCTAAGGGTGGGCACCCTGGTGAGCCAGCGGCACCTTTTGCGACCACATGTATCCAATGCCCACTCCACACCAAGCTGTCTGCGGGGCCGGCCCACGCATCCCATCAGGGTTTCCCCCAACATACATGGTAATAATGGTCCCCAGCCTTCCTGACACCAGGGACTGGTGTAGTTGAAGGCCATTCTCCCAAGGACGAGGGGGTGGGGCGCACTTCTGCGGTAGCTCATTGGAGGGCAGCTTTAAAAAGGCAGCAGCAGCAGCATTGGAGAGGCAAGCGAAGCTCCGCCTCCTGTCCATCAGCAGGAGCGTTGGTACCTGATAGGAACGTGCTGACAGGAGGCGGGGCTTCACTCACGGCTCACCTCCCGCTCACCGCCCATCTGTCCCAGTGGGCCTGGTGCTTCCGAGGCCAGGGGCCAGTACCCACCCGTCTGCAGCCCAGCGTTGGCGACCCCTGCACTGTAAGGCCAGTAATAGCATCAGGCTCATTTTAAAGATGGAAACCTAGGTTGGGTGGGTTAAGCACATTGCCCAAAGCTACATAGGACCGAACAGCCATGTCCACCCACCTCCAGCGTCTCTGTTCCTGCCTCCCAGGTGTGCTGCCTCCTTCCACCCTCGCCCAGTGCATGAGGCTGGGCCTGCACGGCGCCTTCCAGGCCTCCGAGGCCTCCTTCCTCCGTAAGGAGGTCAGGAGCGACAGTCCAAAGCAGGAAGCAGCTTCCGTCTTTGACTGAGGACAGAGCCCAGGCCCAAAGCCTCCGAGGAGCCAGACCACGGCCTTCCACATTGCCCTGGATGCCCAGTGTGCAAAAGTCTGTGTGCACAAAGAATGGGGCAGGGCTTGCTTTCAAGGCTGGAGCTCATCTAGGCAGACGGGCTCCCGGAAAGAGCCTGGGCTGTGGCGTCAAGTGGGTCTGCATTCACATCCCGTTCTCTGACCTTGGGCAAGTATTTCATATTTCTGAGCCTCAGTCTCCATATCTGTAAAGTGGAACAGTTACACTGTTTCTAAGTTCATTGTAAGAAATAGTGAGACAAGAAGTACAAAGCTGAACTCAGTGGCTCAGGCTTATCATCTCTGCACTCCGGGAGGCTGAGGCAGGGGACTTTCAGGGGCCACTTAGTGAAATCCTGACCAAGAAAAAAAAATGGGCCGGAGACGCCGCTGGCGGTGAAGGCCCCGAGCTCGAGCCCCAGTACCACAAAAGGAGAAGGAGGGATAGTCACACCCCTGACCAGTAGCAGGTACCCAGTCGCATTTGTTTCTTTGTTGTCTTTAGTTCTTTTTGGTCATTTGTTTCCTTTGTTTCAAAAGTACCAACTCTCCCTCCCCAAAAAAAAAAAAAATGTTCCTTATGGAGCTGATAAAAGGCCTTGGTTCTGGCATGCCAGGCTGTGTCTGCGCGTGTCTCTGACATCCCCAGACACCTATAACCTGTGCTCATGGCTTGCCTTCCAAGCCCGGGGAGCCAGGACCTGAAGCCCATCTCCTTGTTTCCAGCTGGTTGCTACTGTGATGGGTAGGGCAGGGCCGATCCTATGTTTCTGGAGTGGAAAAACCCCAGGTCGCTGGCTGGTGGCTTCATCACCGTGGGCAGGAGAGGAGGCGGCTGGAGTCTGGTGACAGAGGTCCCTCGGGGGCAGCTTGCTTCTGTGATGGCTGAGCCGGGGCGGAGGGCAGAGAGCAGCCAGTCCTCCCCAGGAGCAGAGAGGGTCCCACGCCCTCTCTCCCCACTCTGACCTCAGCTTTTGGGGAAAGTCAGGTCCCTATAATTCAGTCCCTCAGAAGGGGTTGGTTTAATTGGCCCAGGAAAGGACCGTAGCAATGCGGGGATGGAGGCCAGCTCAAGAGGAGGGCGGGTGTTCTGAGGAACTGGGGTGGCCAGGAAGGTCCCCACAATTTCAATCCCCCACAATTGCGGGATGCTGCGATTTGGGAATTTCTTAGAGATCAAGTAGATGAGTCCAGGAGCTCCCATCAGTGAACCCGTGTCACATTTTTGGGGAGAAGCAGGACCAAGAGCCAAACCCAGGGATGTTCACGGAAAGGCCACGGGACAGGGAGCCCTCTGAAACTTGCAACTCTGGGCCAGCCTCTTCCCCCCAAGCCTCGGTTTCCCTATTTAGAAAATAGAGAACACGTGGAACACGTGCTCCCTTAGAGACCCTGGCAGGTCTGAAGAACATGGATTCATTTCTGGGGTTTCTCCCTCATCCTTCACTGTCTGGAGATCTGCCAGTGAGCAAATATTTATAGACCTTCTGGCGTCCTGTCAGGTGAGGCAGGAGACAGAAGTAAGTTCAGTGCCAGCCTCTATCCTCCCGGAGCTCCTCAAGGACACTGGGACAGACACAGACCCAACACAGAGGTAGCTCCCAGCACCCACTGGAGCATACTCAGCTTATGGGGTCCAGAGGAGGAGAGATCTAGTGAGCCAGGCCTTGCCACACGCAGATTCGGATGAGGGAACAGGATGTCCCATGCAAGACTTGATTTTTTTTTTAAAGAGCCAGGGTTTACACATGCAGCTGTGCAGGACGTGCACGGTACCAGTCACACGGAGATTTGTGTGTGCGGAGAGGGTCGTCCCAGGGCTGCCCACCCGCCTGCCCGGAACTGTGAGGGACCATCAGTCCCCTGGCCTCGGGGCATCCACCCTGCTAATTCTCCCCCACCCCCAACAAGACTCCAAGTGCTCTTGAAAAGAGCAGTCAGAGAGGTCAGGCTCAGCCTCCCCCGGGGCATGCTGGGACACGGGCAAGTGACAGAACTCTCCAGCCTCAGTTTCCTCCAGTGCCCTGGCTGGGTTGGAGAGGAGGGGGAGGCAGATCGCACGTGTACCATACGGGCTGCTGCTGGCGCTGTGAGGTGACTGAATTGGGGTCGGAGAGGAAGGGGCGGCGGAGGGCTCCTGGTGGCTTTGGAACGTGGGGCGGGAGGAGAGGGGGCCAGCCGCTCAGGGATAGGTTGAAGAGAGCCACTGCCAAATAGTAACGGTTTTGCCATAAATTATAAATTTAGACCAGCAGACTCTCCTGGGAGAACTGTTTTAGGAAAACATGTTTCATGAAGTTCAGTGGAGCCAGAGACCCGGGAGAGCGTGTTCCTTTCTCACCAGCAGGGACCTCGGCCCCCTGCCTACACCTGCGCCTCCGGAAGGGACTCCACAGCGCTCGCCCTGGCCCGGGGTCCTGGGGAAGGATGCAGGCGCCCGGAGTGACCGGGCTCCCAGCTCAGCCACGCAGACGGGAGCCGGGCTGCGAGGGCTGTGGGACTCTCATGGCTGCTGGCTCCAGCCAGCCTGGCCCGAGCCCACCAGCCGTGGCAGTGCTCGGGACCCACAGACACGCCTCCCACAGATCTGGATTTATCCTGTCCTGTCTCCCTCTTCCCTCGGCGCCAGCAGCCAGAGGATGTGGGGGCTTTGCTGGGCCCCTGGTGGGGCACCAACACCCTCAGGATCCATCTTAGAAGAGTTTCCAGTTGTAGAGCCAGGAAAATCATGAACATTCTAGTAACTAATTTTAAAAACCTTCATTGGGATATGATTTACATATGAAACTTCCATTTAAGAGTATGCAATTCAAGGCAGGCATAGTGCTCAGACTACTTGGGAGGCTGAGGCAGGAGAATCCTGAGTCTGAGGCCTGCCTGGGCTATGTAGTGAGTTCATTGTCACTTTTTTTTTTCTTTGTGGAACTTGAGATTGAACCCAGGGCCCGTCAACGTTTTTGTTGTTGTTGTTGTTGTTGTTGTTGTTTTTTGTTTTTTTTTTAGACAGGGTCCTGCTAATACACCAACTTGCCTAGGCTGAGATCAAACTTGTGATCTTCCTGCCTCCACCTCCCCGAGTGCTGGGATTATGGGTGTACACCACTGGGCGTGGCTCATCTGTCGCTTTTGTTCTAGCCTTCCTGTCGAGTGTGAGGTCCTATCCCCTTGTCCTTTCAGTAGGCATTTCCCTAATGCCTAATGATGCTTGGCATTTTTTCCATATGCTTATTGGTAAATTTGCATGTATTCTTTGGGGAAATGTCCATTCAAATCATTTTCCATTTTAGAAAAATTAAGTTCACTTTTCATTAATTTATAAGATTTCTTTATATATGGTAGATCCTTATTAGGTATTATAATTTGCAAATTATTCTCTCCCATTCTGAGATTATCTTTATACCTTCTTAATAATATCCTTTGATGCACAGAAGTTTTTAGTGTTAGAAATAAAATAACGTAATTTTTCACCTTAGAAAATTATCTATCTATCTATTGGTTCTGTTTCTCAGGAAAACCCTGACCAATTCATTGATTTTTAACTTTATCCAGTTGTGGACAAAGCAGATATAGGTGTTGAAGTTTAAAAAGCAAATCAATCTAAAAGCAATTATTAGGAAAGATATAAGTGATATACTGTCAGGCAAAAATTAAGAATGAAAGAAGTTAGTATACGTGGTTATGATGTAACATGCATGTGTAGCTGTTCCCAAATTGAATGCACTTATGCAAACATACACTGATAGGAATAATTCTGGGGAAAAGAAAATGGCGGGAAGTTGGTGTGATGTCACGCTCTCCCATCAGCCACCAGTCCTGGCATTGGGAGTTGGGGTGGTGAAGGACGGGCAAGGCTGGACGGCACCGTCCAGTAGAAGTGTCTGTGACGGCAGCATCGTCTTTCGGGTCTGGAGTGTCCCCCAGCAGCCACGTGTTCCTATGTTGGGAGGTGGGGCCTGGCTAGAAGGGGCGGTGCTTGGGGCTTGACCTGGAAGGGCGTGTGCTGACTCCGCCCTTCCTCCCAGTCTCTCTGTTCCACTGTGGGGTGAGGATCCCTGTCCCCTGAAGCCCAAGCTTTGGCCCTGCCATGTGCTCCCACCGTTTTCCAGCCATCTACCTGTGAACGGACTGAGACCTTCGGAAAGTGTAAGCTACAACAAATCTTTCCTCCCTACATTGTGGATGTCGGATATTGAGTCACAGTGATGAAAAAGTCACAAAGCCAGACAGACATGTTCTGCATTAGCGGGTCTCCTGGCCCCAGGCTTGTTAGAAACTGGGTCACACAGCAGGAGGTGAGTAGCCGGTGAGCAGGTGGAGCTTCATCCCTATTTACAGCTGCTCCCCGTCCCTCTCATTGCCTCCTGAGTGCCCCCTCCTGGAAGATTGGCAGAACTGTCCTTGGTATCAAAAAGTTGGTGCTCACTGGGGTACATCTTGAGTGCCGGGCGGTTGTTAACACCACAGAAGAGTATCTTCCCATTGCATTTAACATTGTCTTATTTACTTTTTTGTTGCTTGTACAGAAATATCTGACTACAAATTAAAGAAGAAAAAATTTACTTTAGCTCACGGTTTGAGAAGGTCACACAGGCCACTGATGGGCGCTGGCAACAGTGGAAGCACACGGTGGAGATCTGGTCGGGGGGAAGCTCTTCATGGCACGGCAGACCGAAAGCCAGGTCAGGGAACAGGGTAGAGCTGCCCTCCTGGTCCGGTCCCAGTAGTCCACCCTTCTAGGTCCTGCCCCAGTGTTCTGTCGCTTAGGACCAGGCCTCTCTGTCCAGCAGTGTGCGGTTCCACAGGTGTCCTACCACACCCAGATACAGGAGGTCTGGGGACCTTCCAGGTCCAAGCCACAACATGACTTTACCTCTGAATGCAGTAGTGGCTGCTGTACTGGACAGTGCAGCGTAGACCAGGTACATCCACATTCCCCGGGCGGAGCGTGTGGCTCACAAATCCTTCCACAAGGTCAGCCCTCAAGGGCCCTGCACCAGCCCCGGGGCAGCCTTGCCTGAGAGACTTGGCCTTTTGTGCCTCAGTTTCTTCATCTGTAAAATGGGAATAATGCCTTGCCCCATAGCTCAGAGACTCCGGATGAAGAGCAAGTGGAGTAACACAGGACACAGTGTCTTACAAGCCACGTGGTTGTGGTAGGGAAGTGCGTGTGTATTCAGTATCTGCCGACTGCTGTGTCCCTCGGAACAGGTGTGTCCGTGCTGGCCTGGGCGTGGGAGGGCTGTGAGGATTTCCGGGTGGAGGCATCTGACCTTTAGTGGTGCTGTGGTCTTACCCTAGGCTGCTCTCCTCAGCCACAGCCTGGGGCTGACTCTGCCACGGGCCGTTGTCTCCTGGGCACACCATGGGACCCGCTGGCCTCAGGGACCCGGCTCTGAGCTGGGCTGACCTCTGTGCAGGGTCTGCATCTGCCCTCCACACTTCTGTCTCCGCGTTCCTGCTGCCCAGCCTTGCCCCCGCTGCCATTCCCGACTCCTCTGGTCTCCTCCCACTATGTCTGATCACGCATCCGGACCTGTGCCACCCGCGCCGCACTGTCCCCACTGCACTCGGGGTCCCTGCCATGTCTGCCTGATCCCACCCTTGATTTCAGCAACAGCATCTTTTCTACACTCTAACCAGAAGCATTGTTTAAAAATCTAAGTCAGACGTAGATTTGCTTAATACCCTGCCGCACTGCCGCGGCTCTGCCTGGCACAAGCAAGGCGCCCCGCCATTATTGTTGAAAATAGTTAAATCCTGCTTACACTGAAGTGATGAGGCCACCCAGGCACTAAGCGGCCTGAATCAGACTCACAAGGTGTAATCAACAAACATAGCAGCTGTGAAAATCTGTTAAAAGTGTATTACAGTAAAAGGCATGTGGCCAGGAATCCCCCAGATGACTTCCCTGGCTTCGAGCACAACCTTCCCATGGTCCTGGCCACCTTCCGGAGCAGTTCTGGAAGGCCTTTCTTGTATCTTCTGCTGCCACTGTCATGGCTGCCTCAGTGCCCTGAATCCACTCAGAGCGCTGACCTTTTGTGGTCATGTTGACCCTGAGGAGGAGCCGGAAGTCACCCAGTAGATGAGAGAGGTGAGGGGACACCATTTTACAGTCATTCACTGAACTCTTGATCACGGTCTTGTGAAGGCATTTGGGAAAGAGAATTTGCAGAACTGCCTCTGAAAGTGGCGGGACCGTGAGCAGGTGCCAGTCTGCTCAGGAAGGGGCTGGGTAACCCCAAAGCTCCCTCCTCATCTCAGGGGTCCTGGTGCCCACCCCGCAGAGCACCCCGCCGGCTCTGCCATACACACTAGGGTTCATGGGGCAAGGGCAGCCCCTGTGGGGCATAGGCCTCCCAGGAGGGACCCACGGGCCTGGGTCATTCTAGAGAAACCCTTGGGGCTGTTGGGCTGTGTCTTCCCAAGGCTATATCTTCGTGGCCTTTGTGGCCTCCTGATGGTGACCCACCTCTCCCCCAAGGCTCTGCCACCTGACCTAGTGCTTTTCTCTCTCTCTGGCCCTTCTGAGAACATGGACAGGATTGCTCAGGATTTCTTGATCTAGTGAATTCGAGGAGTTCTGACTCAGCCACCCCTCCCCCCCGGCCTCATCCCCCTCCTCTCCTTCATGTCGGGGTCCTGGGGATCATGCCCAGGGCCTTCACACTGAACTGCATCCTAAGCCCATTGCTAATTTTGATCTTGAGAAAGGGTCTCACTACATTGCCCAGGCTGGGCTCGAACTTGTGATCCTCCTGCCTCAGCCTCCCTAGTGCTGGGATGCCAGCAGTCTGCACTCTCGAGTCCTGTTCGTTTCCTCTTCTTCACTAGGAAGCCCTCCATGGTCCATCTCCCCGCCGCACCCCGCCCTAGGCTGCAGAGCCGGCCCTCGTCCCTGCTTCCCATGGATGCAGGCATCCATGGGGACCCCAGGCCCCCTCCGCTCTGTCCTCTTCCCCACGAGGGCGGCCTGTGCCGGGCTATTTTTACCAGGAGCTCTCACAGGGAGCCACAGCGTGAGTCCCCAGGCACATGGCTGGGTCCCTGTGGAAAATCTCCCCTCATGGGGAAAGAATTCAGGGGACTTTTTTTGAGCCCTGGATCAGAGCCTTCACGTTTTGTGTGTCCCTTGCTAATTTATCATAGTTTTGGCTTTTCATGCAACACTGTTGAGTTTTATAGAAATAAAAGCACTGTTGAGTTATGCCCAGTTCAGCCACTGGACGATAAGTCCCATGCGGAGGGTGACTGCCGGGGATTAAGGCTTTACAACAACACTTACCACGCACGTGTCCGAAGTAGTGTGGAAACAGCTCAGTGTTTCCATCCAGGGTCAGGACGGAGGGGTGCAGAGCCCCCCTGGGCTGTGTGAACTCTGGAAAAGAAACATCTGCTGCCAAGCCGAGAGGGGGAGCCGGCGGGGTGGGGGGGGCGCAGGCCTGCCATCCCAGCACTCTGGGAGGCTCAGGTGGGAGGGCTGCAAGTTCAAGCCCAGCCTGGGCAACTTGCTGAGACCCTGCCTCAAAGTCAAAACAAGAAAGGGAGGGCAGGCTGGAGATGGAGCCCCACACGAGGCCCCGGTTAGGGCTCCGACCCTGCAGGAACAGGACAGCCCACAAACGACTTGGGCAAGTTCAGCTTGGCATGCAACCGAGTATACTAGGGGGTCACTCACAAAGCAGCAGACAACTGGCGGCTGCCGTCTGAAGTGACCAGCCACGTCTCCCTCCGTTCCATGCTCCTGGTTTTATAGAGCACAAACGAAAATAGCAAAGGCAGGGTCAAAAGCAAGTAGTTGGGAAAGCTGTGCGCCCTCTTCCCGTTCCACCTTGAACAGGACAGCTCGCTGGGTCCAGCGGGCTCTGCCCAGCCTCTGCTGGGGGCGACTGGGGACTGCCCAGGGGCCTCAGCCTCAGAACCTGGCAGGGCCCTGGTAAGGTGTAGAAACCTAGGTGAGGCCTCAGGGGACAGTTCTCACCGCGCCTGCCCCAGGACCCTGTGCTCTGTACTCAGAGGGTACCCAGGTGGAAGAGACGTGTGCCCAGCTGTATAACGGGGAAGCAGACAGGCCACACAACTGGCCCATGGTCACCCAGGAAGCCACGAAAGGAAGAGACTTACACCCAGGATCTCGAAGCACCCACTGCTCCGCCACGGCGGCTGTGTGACTAGGGCAAGCCGCTCGCCCTCTGAGACACGGGTCCTGGAACACGAGGATTGCAGTTCTTGCCTTGCAAGACCTGGGGGGCTCCGGGAGGTCATGCATGGGAAGACTGTCACCCACCTCCTGCCATTTTCTGCTGGGTGCTTCTGGGGCATCAGCTGCCAAGAGCCAGGCGGGTGCCCAGCTCCCCCGGGCGTATCTGTGAGGCATGGTGTCCCTTGTTTTCCAGTTGTCCCAGGATTTTCCCTTCTCCTGTGGCCTTAGAGCTTTTGAGGTCAGGTGGTTGTGGTGTTTGAAGATGCCTCTTTGTCCCAGGGGGAGAAGTGTCTGGAGGAAACAGGAGGAGCTGGGCACCGGCCCCGGGGTGGAGTCCTGGCCTGTCCTCCACACGGGCTCAGAAGTGCTGCGTGTTTCCTGAAGGAAACACCTGTGGAGGATGAAAGGGAGCAGAGGCGCCGGCACCAGCTTTGGAGAAGAGAGAAGGAAGGGGCTGTGCCCGGAGTCTGGGAAAGGTCAGCTGGCTGCTGGGCGGTCCCTGAGCAGAGCTCTCGCTGTGCCCCGCCGTGCCCAGGTACCGGCCAGGCACTGGAGAAGCCTGGCCTCGACCCAATGCAATGGTGAGTCTGAGGACAGCAGCTGGGGCTGTCAAGTAACTAGGGGTCTCCACCCCTGGAGTTTCCCCCCGTGCCCCTCCTCCAGTCTCTACTGCCAGCCTCCAATAACCTACTGCAGAACGGGTACCCCCCCCACACACACACACATACGTCCTTGGGAGAAGGGCCTTCAGTTCGCTGTTCCCTGTGTCAAAAAGGCGGGGTCCACGGAATCGAGCCCCCTTCTTCAGGAGGCCCAGGCTGCCCGTGCTCACGGCCACCACCCTGGCCCGCTGGGCAACCTTGGGAAACCCATGCCAGCTCTCCAAAGCTCATACTCAGCTCATGAAAACAAGAGATGATAATACGAGTACCTGGCACTGGGGTTGGCTTCCGTGTGCTACATTGGGACGAAGTGTCCCAGACGTGGCGCCTGAGGACAACGGTGGTTTGTGCTCTGGGGAATGAGTGTGGCTGGGGCTTCCTCTGCTTCCCTTGGGGTCGCCGAGGCCCCGCGTGTCACAGCAGTCAGAGGGGCGCTCTGCGAGGGCCTCCTGTCCTCCAGGGCCTCTGTCCACGTGGCCTGTCACCACTCTGGAGTCCACTTGGAACTCTCCAGTGTGGTGGTGGCTGCCCGCAGTGTCCCGTGGACCAGGGTGGGGTCAGCGTGCAAGGGCGCAAATGCCAGAAGGCACGATTCCTGGTGGGTCACCAGTGTCGTGGGTGCGGGAGGTGAAGTGACCACATCTCATGTGCCTCCACAAATGTGCCAGTAGACAGTGGCTGGGCAGGAGGAATTGCTTCCCAGAGGGGTCTGGGGTCAGAGGAGGCCTTTCCATCTCTGAGGAAAATACGGCAGAGTACCTGCAGCAGGACAGCCAGGAGGACCCACGGGCTCTGTCCCTGGCCCAAAATGTTTAGGGAGAAGGGAAGCAGTGGGCCAACTTCGCAGAGCCCAGGTGAACAGAAGTCCAGCAGGCTGGAAGAGACCTCTGCGGACAAGGAGACCTCCGACCAGCAAGTGTCCCCACAGGAAGGAATTCACAACATGGAAACCGTCAAGTCCTCACCAGCCAGCAGCCCCTAAGGCAGGGGACGGCTGTGGTAGAGGCTTCTTCATCAGGGGCGTGTGGTCTGTCAGGAGGCACTCCTTCCAGAATGTTCCTTGTTCTAGCTTCCATCTTGGGAGATCAGATGGTTGAGTAATTATGAAAATAATGGAAGTTCAGGTGATTAGGGGGACAGGTGGCTTGGCAGACAGAGGGTGGGAGGGGAGGCACCATTCATGTACACAATTTTACGTGACTGTTTGGTCCCTTTTCATCCTGGGACACAGTGCCCACACCCTCAACCTCAGGAGGGGAGTTCACTGTAGCTCACAGTTCTAGACGTCTCGGTCAGTGTGTAGGCAGCCAGCTCCGGAGCAGGCGCAGCCCCCTGTGGAAGGGTCGGCGGGGGAAGTACTCATAACCACAGCCAGGAAGTCGCATGGTAGCTGTGCCACTCAGGGAGGGGAGAGACAGAGAAGCCAGGGCCAAGAATCTGCCCTTCCGGGTCGCAGCCCAGCAGCGTGCCCCTTCCGACCAGGCCCCACCTCCAAGGATAATACTTTGGGGGAACACTTTAGATCTAAACCACGATGCATGGTCTCTGAATCCCCCCCTCTCGATCCACTACCCAGAGATGCTCTCTAACTTACACAACCACCATTTCGACATGGTGGGCTGGGACTCTTAAGTGGGCTGCAACCCCAGGACCCTTGCCGATTCCCTATGAGACCTCAGCAGGGCACAGCACAGCACAGCTCTCAGAGGAGTCAGGCCTGGCCAAGGAGCAGAAGACACCATCCCCATCCACACCCATGGAGCTGGGCCCCCTCTGCCACCAACACCTGCTTCCTCCCACCCCCTCAGGCTGAGGTCACTTGGGCCCCTTGGCTTTGATAGTGCCCCAGGGAGATGAAACAAACCCCTCTTCTTTGTGCCCCAGGGAGCCCTGGGCAGGGGAGGGGGGCCGCTGGAACAGAGGCGGCTTTGAGAGCCCGGGCAGGCCGGCAGGCCCTGGGGAAGGCAGCAGAAAGAGCCCAGGGTGGGGACTTAAGCCAGTTGCAGCTCTGGCAAGGATGGCAGCGAAGTCACACAGAAGAGGCACTGGCTGCAGTGACAGGCTAGGGTCCTGGAGGGAGATGCCACCATTGAAACACATCCTAGCAAAGGAAAGCCCAGAAGGGACTGGGGGGACGGGGGTGGGGGGCGTAGCTGCTGGGGACCACGGGCTCCCTGTTCCAGCCCCGTTTTGTTGCCTTGGAATATGATTGCAACCTTTGGGGGCATGTGGTGACAGCCACGGTCCTTACCACACTTCTGCTGCCCGTGCAGATACATTTAGGGGGCAGCGAGAGGCACCCCAGGGCCCATCAGCAGCTCCAATGGGACGGGTGGGTCTTGGTGAGTAGTGTTTATTCCACAGCCCACCACAGACACGGGACCCCAACATGACTCCCGGGTGAGAATATGGCCCTGGGCTGGGGAAGCCCAACCCCTGGCTTTAGGGCAAAGGTGTTCTACTCCAGCGATGAGAATTGGAGAATCCAAGCCTCTGGGCCGGGCTCCACTGCTGTGTGTGTGTGTGTGTGTGGTGGGGGGGGGGGGGGGTCAGGGGACCACCCGCAGTCTCTTCCCACTTCCCTGTGCCCGTCTGCCAGGTGTCTCTCTTGGAACTCAATCTATGTGGGACCAGTGGCCCCAGGAAGGGAAAGCCAGGGAGGAAAGGCTATATGATGACCTGGGGACCGTGGGAGCAGAAGGATTCTGCTCCTTTCCCTCCTGGAGACCCAGGGGACTTCCAGAGTACTCCAGCCAGACCCTGGACTTGGAACTTTGTTTTGGGGGCAAAGATGCCAAAAATGGTCAGGAAAGGAGCTGTAATGTTCGCTGACTCAGACTTCGGATCCTGCCCCAGATGTTGTCTAGTGGTGTGGCCTTGGCCAAGATGCACAGCCTCTCTCGGTCCTACGCCGCGGGAACAGGGGACCCGCCACGCCCTGCCTTTTCACTCTTCTCATCTGCTTTCTGCGGCTGCGTCGTTGGCCTACCCCCCTACCCGACCCCAGCTTTCTAAACCGGGGAAGAAAATGAGGGTTTAGCGCCACCTGTTGGCAAATCTGTGTTACTGTTACCGTGGTGGGAGGAGATGTCCACTCCCAGCTTTGGAAACTTAGGAAAAACACACTTTTCCTCTGTATAAAATCTTCACTCTACTACCAACGTTGCCCAGGTGCCTACCTAGATTTTCACCTGTAGCATAGAGGCAATATTAGTTCAGAAGGAGTATTCAGCACACATGAACCAAAAACCCCTCTGTGCCTTGGAACCATGACAGGTGTAGACCACGGTCTCCTGCAGATCAGCAAGGAGCCAGGCCTTGGGTAGCCGCATTGCAGTACTCGTCATCCATCCATCTGTCCTTCCATCCGTCCGTCCATCCATCTCCCCACGCACCCACCCACTCAGTCACTGGTTCTCAGATATCAGGCACCTGAAATAGTTAACCTTACAAAGGAAAAAGGTTGGTGGGCCCCTTTTCTTTGGGGCCCCTGGTGGGGCAGTGCATCATCGTGGGGCAGAGTTGCTTACTTTTTTTTTTTTGAGACAGGGTTCCCCTCTGTAGTCCAGGCTGGTCCTGAACTCATGAGGTAGCCTAGGCCTAGAACTCACAGCAAACCTCCTGCCTCAGCCTACCAGTGCCGGGATTAAAGGCATGCAAGGGCTGTTCACTCTCCTAACATCTGGAAAGCCAGAGACAGCGGAAGAGCCCAGGGCCTCACAGTCCCTTAATGACCCAAGACCTCCCACCAGGCCCAGCTCCTACATCTTAACACCAGAGTGCTCGAGGGACAGTCCAGATCCCAACTGTGGTGACTGCTGAGCTCTACGGGCCAGACACCCGTCCTTGCATGCCCATCAGTAAACAGTGGAGCTGGGATGGTGGAGCACGCCATCACCCCAGCTACTCACGAGGCTGGGGTGTCGGGCAAACCTGAGCCTTGCCTGGGTGACTCAGTGAGACCCTGCCTCAAAATGAAAATTTCCAAAGGATGGGGAATAGCTGGGTGTGCCGAGCATTCCTATAATCTCGGCACTGTGGGAGC